>JAQQZZ010127545.1:0-14046 GCA_030265115.1 Mopalia vespertina | reverse complement strand
GCCTCTTACGATCGACCGAGGAAGCCGAGGGAATATTCTGCAGGGCCATGGCCCACCCGCTCCCTCACGGGGCCAATTAGTGAAGGAGAAGACCACTTAATACTCCACTGGTAACAGACCAAGACTATCACAAGATGCAATACAAAAACATAACAAACAGGGCGTCTTTTTGTTGCTCCTTTATGATAGCCCCAAGGGCAACAGGAAGCGGTCTTTAAAAGTAACTGGCTACAGAAATATAAGAAAATTTATAGTAAATACAACAAACAATATGAAACTTGACTGATCTCTGAGTACTGCAAACCTAAACCTCCTATTTGATAAGAGTTCATCTGGTGTCAATTTGTGAGTATTATTAGTTGCAAATGATTACAATAACTCACCTGAGTATGAGATGAAAGGAGTTCACCTGGTCAATGGTAAATCCCCCAGTCCACATACAGTTAGGTTTGTCTGCTAGCTTAATACACAGTAGCTGGTCTAGGTCTAAACGCGGCCAGTGATAAGGCAGTTTACAGTTTGGAAAAGCCAACAGGAAAGCCCCAGAATCTTGCTAAAAAACATGAAAAGGGATAATAAATCAGAGCAATATTAGGGAATATTTATTTTGCTTAATCTCTTCTAAAAAATTATTCATGATTAACAGATCATACCGTCATATAAGTGAAATAAACTTAAAAGTGTGAAAAACAAATCTTGCTTGTATCACTTATTTTTACCTTGATTAGTCAAACATATGGTTGCCAACTGCAATATAGACAGATGTGATGATTTGTTTCTTTTATTGGGGTTAAAGCCGTACTTAAGGTTTCTTTCACTCACATGATGGCTGGCCAGCCCAATGGGTGGAGGAAACCAAACCGACACCACTGGCAACAAACAAACAAACAAACAAACAACAAGACAGGACATAATACAAAGACATCACAAACAGATCGGCTTCCTATTACCCTTTAGCTCGGAGAGCTCAGAGCACCAGGAAATTCCTTGACAACCCTTCACTAGCCTGATTGGGGGTTTTGAATACATGCTTCATCAGACAATGGACATCCCCTCATTTAGGTCATTAGATAACACTGAACATAGAGCTAAATGTTCATCTGTTTGATGTCTACATTATCCAGAATATTATTACTTTCTGAATTTAAGAAGCTCAATTGAAATAGTATAAATCTGTCAAGAAAATGATCATTCTTTTTTTCAAATAAATTGCTATTTCTATTTTCTTGTAGGGTAATTTCATCAATATTTAACAAGACGAGGTGATTAAGTATCATTTTTGATATCCCTACACCATTGCGGACACTTGTAAACACATGTAAGACACCCAAAGGGTTGTTATACTAATTTCTGCATGAGAGAAAAGCTTTGATTCGATTCTCATAACAATTGATGTTATTGAAAAAGTTACCTGTCCTTTTGCCAGATGGCGCTGTGAGATAGCTAGCTTGTGACGAGATCTGTTGTCTATTTCATAGCGTGGAGCAAACGTGACAATGTTAGTGTCACGATACTGTGCTCTGCCTTGGCGCACATGAATCCCTATGTTATAAACCCTGAAAAACATATACATTTTATATATTCATAAATGTAGAAGATGACAAATTTGAATGATTCACTTGTGGGTTTCCCTTGAGACCTATGGCAGCATTATATGGCCATTTACTTTTAAACTTTTAAAAAGTTATAACATTTTCTTTCGAAACATAATCAAAATATAACTTTCCATGCCCATTTTTTATACATTTTTTATAAAAACGTCTCCCTCGGAGCTTGAACCCAGGAACTCAAACATATGCAGTGCCTCTTCAAAAGTTCATTTACTGTCTTAACAAATAGTTTAACATCTACCATTTGGTGATGTGGAAACCATTGTTACCACAATGATTATTCTTTCACATTCTGCATTTTTTTTTTGGATAAAACAGAAGATTTCTTAGCGGTAATGACTATAATACATATTGGCAACCAATAATGACAAGACAAAGGCTGGGGAACCTATAACCCATGGATTACACAGAAAAGCTTTACAAAGTACCCAGTGATTTAGCAAAAATAAAGCAACAATTGAACGTCAGATTGATAGATTGGTGCTTAGTGCCAAGCTCAAGGGTATTTTTCTTATATGGCAGTGAGTTAAAAATAAAGCAACAATTGAACCTGAGATTGATAGCACCATGCTCAAGGTGTTTTCACTTAAATGGCAGCAAGTTCTTCCAAATGGTTAACAGCAAAGTAACAATGATGTGAATTTTTCAAATATATAAAATATAACATACCAATCTGTGAAAATGTAAGAAACTGTGTACATACACCAGGGGACCTAACTCCTTTAATAATAATTAACCCTGGTACCTTGAACCTTCTCTGACTCCAGTTTCCTTGTTTATTAACATGAATTGTATTCTTAATTGCAGGCAGGAGATAACTTTAACAGACATTGAACATAAAGAACAAACCTGCACCCAACAAGGCTGATAGGGAAGCTGTTCTATGGAGGGAGGAACCAGACTGCTCTTGTATTCCCTCCC
Source organism: Mopalia vespertina (assembly GCA_030265115.1). Taxonomy (NCBI): domain Eukaryota; kingdom Metazoa; phylum Mollusca; class Polyplacophora; order Chitonida; family Mopaliidae; genus Mopalia; species Mopalia vespertina. The sequence goes on along the minus strand of JAQQZZ010127545.1, from coordinate 11,515 downwards.
CCCAACACTTACTGTAAACGTTTATCTTCACTAAGTTGTGAAGGTAACAGCCAGTAGGCTGTTAGTTGAGCTCTTACTAACCAGGCAGGTCTGTTAGACGGTCGATACATCACGTACAGCTGACGAACTCCTGTGCCACTCTCCAAAGAAAAACGATCCGACCTAGATACATTAGGAGAACAGAATCAGTGAAAATATATGTGCATCATTGCATGACGGATATGGAAGAGAGTAGAGGTTCAAAGAGAGCACAACCATAAGACTGGCAATTTCACTCACTTTACTTCTCTGACTCAAGTTTCCCTGTTTATTAACATGAATTGTATTTCACTCATTTACTTTCTCCTTATGATGAGAAATATTGTATCCCTTTACACCAATGAAAAATAAATTGGGAATTCTGATTACAAACAGTTAAATTTGAGCCTATAATTCAGTTTTTTAGTGAGCCTATAATAGTTATTTACAAGGAGTTGGCAAATCAATAGGTTTATCACAGCAGACTAGGCTCCCCACTGTGTTTTTCCCTGTCATTTTCCAGTGATCAATTAAGTAATTGTGTATTACACCCGAATATCAGACTACTCCATAGATATACTGGAAAACGCTCACCCACCTGCTTAGAACACAAATGACTTAGTCAAATAATGGCAGATTCTACATAGATACATGTATTTCTTATCATAGAAATTCCCAATTTGTCACAATTATATATAACAACAATTTTGAATCTTCTGCAAATTTACATATTCGCAATCCAAACTTTCCAAAAATATCTACATGTACAAACAAAATGTTTTGACCTACATTCTAGATCAAAATGGGAACTAAAAATAACTTTTTTTCTTAAAATCGACCCTGGGTTCCAAGATCATAACAGTTCTATGCACAGCAGAGGGTTATTCATGTTTAAGGTATTCAAATCTACCGAACGGGGACAAAATTACAAGAAATCAGATTAACTGAATGCTTACCAGCTAGGTTTGCCATCCATTCCATGAACTGAAGTACCAACTCTCATTGTACATCTAGATATAATAAATAATTAGGTCAAAGAAATTAGCTATGTATAAAGTCTAAGCAAAAGGCAGTGATGTACCCTGGCACTTATTAATCAAATAGAAAAGTTGCAATATGATGACATATACTCAGCTTTATCACAGTTAAACTAAACACAGATTAGCAGGGATTGAAAGCAGTCATACCTTTCATGAAATATTGATTTTTTAATTCACCAAAATTTAATAAAATTATGATTTGACAGTCCTTTGATGTTATGAAAACTCTAAATAGTTAAAGGGTTATAGATATACGAAATACTTACAAGAATGGATATTCTTTTTCTGGATAAGAGAAGAGTAACGGAGTAACACTTCTAGCCAGTTCATGTTCTTCGTACTGTCCAGCAGCCGGGTTTGAGGAAAAGTCCTGTTTGAAAATCAGTGGTAAACCTGATCTGTTCACCAACCAGTATGGGGCAGATACAGACAGCTGAAACATTATAAATACATTACATTTAATACAGTTTGTCATCCAAACTGAACTTTACTCAGCATGACTTTGTACTAATTTATGAAAGGAACTAACGAGCTGTTTTGATGGTAGGAAATTGATAGTGAGGAAATTGTATTTTCATTATTTTGGGATAGCCCTTTCTTTATTCAAACAGATTCTATATGTACATGTAATTCAGAAGATTTGCAGGTTGAAACCCATTCGGGAAGCAAACCCATGACCCTCAGAGTGAGGCACCAAATCACCAGCAGTACATGCTGTCAATATTTGTAAATGAAAAGCTTGTCATAATTAACCCAGGTAAATTAAATCCCTCTATCTTAGTTTTCACCTAACATTTTGTGAGTGATAATAGCGAAATCAATTTAGTTCAGTTATGAAGACAATGTACTCCAACAAGAAATAACCATACTAGAACAACCATAAAATGTGACGTGTTTTTCATCAGTTGTCAAATGAATGTTCCTCTAGTGAAAAGTAAAGACAGCATGACTTCTGCTTTAAACAAAAAATCAAAATTATATTATAGTTTCTCCTACCTTGAGAGATCCCCCTCGCTGTGCGAACAGTCTGATGACCAGCTCTAAGATACGGTCTTGTGGATCTTTGAGGCGTTGCTTCACTTTATATTGTGTGGTGCCAGGAGGGATGTACAGATACTTCATCACACTGAAATTCTCCATCTGGACTCCAAACTCAAGCTGTTGACTTAACTCAGCCTAGAAATATAAAAAATAATGTTTGTTTGATTGTGATTTAAAGTTGTTCTTGAAGTTTTTTCATTCACATAACGACATGCCAGCCCATTGTGGGAAGGAAGCCACTCATGAGGTCTGTATTAACAAAACTGACAAAACAGAGAAATCCCAAAGCGAGGATATTACAACAGATCGGCTTCTTGCTGCCACTAATTTCATATGCCTTCAACTGCCTACAGGAACAAAAGAACTAAGCATGTTTTTTCATAGTGAAATCTGGATTTACTAGACAGCTTTATTTATCCACTCCCCATGTATACCTAGTATGCCTCCCCAGAGGGTCGAACTCAGGTTGACAGAGATAATTCCATACAGCGGCTCAATACTTGTAAATTTCTATCCAGGCAAGGGGCATAAATATATTTTTCTCATAACTTATATACATACGGTTAACAAGGCTGCTTCCTCTCCTGGCTTCACAGTTCCTGAGATATTTGTGGACTTCATGTGGTAGGTGAACTCTACAGGAAGTAAGTTGGCCACCACAATGGTAGGTACCAGCATTATTGTATGACCTGGCAGGATATGTACTGACCCCTGGTTAGAGCTCTTCTTCGCATCCTCTGGGTAATTCTCACGCTTAACAGCAACACAAAACCTGACGAAAGAATAACAATACTTCATCATTTGAGTAATACAGGCCATTCATTAATCTACTGGTCATCTACTGGCAGGTAGGTATATTCACCTACCTGCCTTATTACTAAGTATATTCACCTACCTGTCAGATTAGCAAGTATGTTTACATTAGCTGTCAGAAGTAACAAAAGCAGACAACAAAGTCAAGTGATGCAAAATGACAAAATGGTTTTTATATATATTTTTTTTTCATTCGGGTTTTCCAAACTTATAAATGTCAGTCAAAAACAAGGCAGACATTACCTGTATGAGGTGTTGTTGTTGTCGGAGGGATGACACTTCCTTATTCCATTATTAACATCCCCAGTTTTGATTACATGATGCCAGTGAATGGCCCGGTCACAATAATCCACTGCCACATCAGATGGCTTCACCCACAGACGCGAGGATACATGTTTTAATGGGACAGCAACTTTACTATTTACATCAATGTTCAGCAAGTTAAATCCTGAAGAAAAAAAAGAAGACTTATTACATGAAATCTAATAACGTCTATAATGAGTTTACTTTGATGATCTTTTGTGATCTTGATTGTACATAGGACACATTTACTACTATTTATGATATGATCAGTTCCATAAAAACGATATACAATAAAATGAATACATGGAAGTCTAAGAATGAACAATCATTGTTTGTTTGATTAGGGTTTAATGGCATACTCAAGGGTATTTCACTCTAAAACAACAGTTTGTCTACTTAACACTGTGCCTTACTTAAACGCGATGGAAAACAGAGAGGGTATTTCCTCTCTGTCTGATTAGCAAGTATTTTCACCTACCTGTTTAATTACGAAGTATATTCACCTACCTGACTTATTACTAAGTATATTCACCTACCTGTCTTATTAGCAAGTGTATATTCACCTACCTGTCAGATTAGCAAGTATGTTTACCTACAAGTCTTATTGCTAAGTAAATTGGCCTATATATTCCTGTCTGATTAGCAAGTATATTCACCTATTCAGACCGCAAATACAGTGCTCATAGGTACAGAAATCATAATACATAAAAATACATGCGGAGAGGTAATAGGAAGACAATCATTTCCTTGAGTCTAATGTAATCATCAGTTATTTACAAAGATTCAGAAGAGTTGCAAAATTGTTCGCAAAAGACGCAATATTAATTTGTAAAACGATGGTTTTCTCCAGTAATATTTCTTGATATTACATCTTGCATTACGATACACAGGACAGATAAGTATAAAATGGAATTCGCCCTCAATATCATTACAATTACATTGGGTACACAAGCGTTTGTTTCTAGTAACATTATAATAACAACCTTCCTGTATAGCTAACCTACATGTTTTATTAGAGAGTATATTCAGCTATCTGCCTTCTTACTAAATATATTCACCTACTTGTCTCATTAGCAAGTTTATCACCTACATGTTTTATTACTAAGTATATTCACCTACCTGTCTTAATAAGAACTGTATCCCCTACCTGTCTCATTAGTAAGTATGTTGCATTACCTGTATTTTTCCTACCTGTCTCATTAATAACTGCATTCATCTACCTGTCTCTTTGGTAAGTGTAATCATCTACCGTATCTGTCTCACAAGAAAGTGTTTTCACCTACCTGTCTCATTAGTAAGTGTATTTTCCATCTTAATAGTGACAGGTGAAGGAAGCTGGTTAACCATGACTAATGCTGAACGTACAACCACCATTTTCTTTGCACTACCATCCTGTTGTACATCGAACACTACACGGGCTGGAGTCAATTCAACTCCCTGCTGAAATAAACCCAATAGCATTATATTAGTTAAAGTTTTTAATGAAGTTTGAAGCCAATATTACAGGTGGGGAAAATACGGTGGACAACTTATAGGAAACGACATAACCGTGTTTATTCTGTTGCCTTTAATATTCAATATGCCTCAATAGCTGAAGGAATTGATTGTTTGATTGTTTATTTTTTTGCTCCCATGACATGCCATTACTTGATATAACTAACACAATGTTTAAGTAACCGACTTTTAAAAATACATCACACATGAGTATTGATGGTCTTTGTCAGAGATTGCAACAAGAGAATCTGCTTTTAAAACTGGTCACTACAATCTATGACTGACGAGTAGTTCCGTGTGTTCACAGCAGACTGAAGAGCTCACAATAACCATGTGTTTTCATCTAAATTAATAATTTTGTTAAAACAAAATCTCTACATCAATGTGTCAGTCAAACCTGATATAGCCATTACATTGCTTCATTGATCATTGATTATTGGGGTTAAACGTCATACTCAACGATATTTCACTTTATGACGGCACATTGTCCACTTGTGCACACTTTGCCTTACTTAAAGGCAGTTGAAAACAGAGAGAAACCTTGTAAAAACCACCACCAGTCGGACTGGAACCCTTAAGCCATACATCAAAGAAGGATCAGCAGGCCAACACTCTAGCCATTAAACCACGGTCTGGGGCATAAATCTCAATTGAAGATCATTGACTAGATGTCACGGTCCAGTTCTTCGAAAGAGCATTAGTCGCTAACACCAGATTCAATTGCTTATAGTACATTAGAGATAAACCTTCAACATGGTGTGATGTCATCTAATAGCAATTTAAATATAATAGTAATTCCAATCAACTGGCCCCTGATCAATTAAGAACAGAAATGAGGTACCTGTCTAAAGGGAGACTTGTATTCTGGCTGTGCGTGTCTGAAGTAAATACCCACTTTGTCCACGGAGACTGGAGACACTCTCTGCCAGCCGTCCACCTTTACCACCAGCTGATGTACACACAACTCATGGGATTTCTATTAACACACCATTGACATTCATTTAACACCATTGATCATGTCATTGTCAATTTAATCAACCGTTCAGTAAAAGACAAAAATAATGTAAGTTTTATTTGTTTGATTGATTTAGGTTTAACGTTGTACTCATGGGTATTTCATTTATATGATGACAGATTGTCCATTTCATGTTGTTACTTGCTTAAATACCGTGCAAAATCAAGAGGAATCCTAGTATTTGTTTGATTGGAGTTTAACGTCGTACTCAAGGGTATTTCACTTCTATGATGACATGCCAGCTCAATGGGTGAAGAAAACCACCCTCGACACCATTGGTAACAAAGACAAGACAGGACAAATACAGAATAATAACAGGACGCAATAGACACCACAAACAGATCGGCTTCCTGTTCCCCTTTAGCTCTGAGAGCACCGTGCAACACGAAGCTCCCTCCAACCACCCGCGTATCTTAGTAAAAACCACCTCCAGCAATTGCCACATTGAGTCATTCACTTATTTACATGAGGTTGACAAACAGACACGAACACGTGTGACTACATCAATGTAAGATAAGTAGGGTAACATAATAACCACTTTGGCAGCGGATTAAAACTGTTTAGCTAAGGATGTCTTAACAAATTAGTTCATGCAAGATAGGCTTTAAATGAGTATCATTGTAGATAATCACTTCCTGGTCTGAATGTTAAAAAAGAAAAAATGATCAAAACCTGAACAAATGATTAAAAAAAAAAAAAAAAAAAAAAAAAAAAAAGGGGATTTACGGCAACGGTATAATTATCTACTGTATAAAATTGTACAGCACCCTCAGAACGGCTGATAGAAATGTGCTATTAAACGCAATTAAATGAAAAGAAAGTAAGAGGATATGAGCATTAAATATGATATCTGACCTTGTGTCTCATTTTCTCCCTGTCCTGTATAAAGAAGGGTACCAGTTGACCAGCAGTGACCATCCTCCAGCTAGTGGCTTGGATGTATGCTTCATCCAATCTCTGTGGGTTGTTGCTGGAAGACACCCTATAATAACAATAAAATTTGAGATTTTTACAGACAAAAATGTGATTACAACATAAACAGTACACACACTTGTGAATCTCAGATCTTCTAAAAACATTAGGTTCTAATTTTGAGATTAGGGCCAATCTACAAAGTTTATGCTTTAAGATTTTGTCAAACCTCAGAAATATTTCCTTGACCAGAACAATAAACGTATACTTTAAATTGTCTCTCTTATAGAAGAGACTTGTGTTTTATGTTGAACACTTCAGAGGAACGACAGGATTTCAATAGTCCTATCTTAGCAGATAACCCACTTACATGGATGGTGTTGTTGTAACAGTTAGAAACCATAAGGTACTACCAGTGTCATTCTTCAGTGTGAACGGGACAAATGGTACTCGTCTTTTCTGATACACAGCCGTACATCCACTATCTGACTGGCTGGAGGAACTTCCTGTAGGAGACTGATTACTGGTAGTATCACTAAAAAAAATAAACAAAGTTATCTGTTATGCAGAGCCATTGTAAATATTCACATACTGGAACAGATAAAAACTTGTACAAAAAAAAACCAATAAAAACAATTTTGTTTGTTTGTTTATTACAGCCATCTAGAGATTGACTACAGGACATTGCCAAAGATAAGAAATTTTGATTTTTAAAATATAAACTCAATGAAAAGGAAGCCCTATAATTCAAGAATGAAAACATTTAGACATCAACAAAAATTAATATTAGAAACAATAAAATTTATGAACAAGAATCAAAATGAACAGGATAAAATAAGACGATTTTAGTAAGCTTGTTTAAAAGGCATCAAGTGTTTTTTTATTATTATTTAAATTTGAACAAATTGACAAAAATATTGAAATTAAGAAACAGTGAGTGGCCTTCTACATGTGTACGTTCTTTGAAGATACAAGGTTATATAATTAACCAGCTTAATTGTTGGTACACTGTCACCAGTCACAGTGTACCAGCATCAGGTTAACCAATTGCTGTTTTACACCTGAATGACAGGTATCAAGCAAGGAAGAGTGATCTATCACTAATTAACGATAGTTCAGTTCACTGATTTTGTATTCCCCTCCATTGCTAAATAAAGACAGTATGTATTTGCTGAGGTCATTGTCTTCTGCCTTTATCCAGATTGCATGTTTGTTTGTGTGATTTGGTTTCAATCGATATTTAAGGTTATTTCACTCACATAATGGGGGAAGGAAACCAACCCTAGCGCCACGGAGAGTACAAGCCAGTCACAAGATGCAAAAAACAAACAAAAAACAAACAAAAAACAAAACAGCAGGTCAGCTTCTTGTTGCCTGTTAGATCTGAAAGCAGCAGGGAAACAGGAAGCTCTTGTCCAACCCCAGCCTTGTAGCCAGAGGACTCAAGCCAAGATAAAAACAACGTATGTCTGACTTGATCACACAATCTCTAGATTGAGAAGTAGTGACTTAAATATGCTATCGTAATGTATTGGTGCGAATACAGTAACCTGATCATATGAGACAAGTTTCACGATATGCAAATTTTGCTGTAGCCTATTGCTTGTTGAAAGAACAGTGCAGCAAAGATGACCATTTAACGACCTGTATGTTGTTTATAGTTTTACCTCTGCTTATAGTAATCCTCAGTCCATATTCCTTTCGTTTTACTATACTGGTCAACAAGAGCACTTGTCAGGTTGAAATTTAACACTTCACTTGCTGAAAAGAAAAGGCAAACAGGAAAATGCAATAAAATAGAATGACTATAATTATTGCAAAAACATAGTTTTAGAAAAGAATAAATAATGCTGCATCAATGAAGACGCAATGGTTGTGAAGCTAGGTATTCACACCAAGGATTGTTTGTTTGTTTGTTTGATTGGGGTTTAATGTTGTACTCAAGGGTATTTCACTTATATGACGACGTGCCAGCCCAATGGGTGACAAAAACCACCCTCGACACCACTGTGAATACAAAAGTTCAATTGTACAGTAAAAGATTGGTATAGATTAAAGCTTGGTTTTAGTGATTGATTGTTTGTGTTTTTTAAATCCATGCTAACGGTTTCATTTTCAGCCACACAATGTTTTGTACTCCAACAGTAAATACCCACACACAATCATTTATGTGAAGTGTTTGCCTACATCTGTCCAGTATTATGTAGACAGGCTATGCTTGACACACACTGCCCTTATTTTGATTGTTTTTGGATGGGGTTTAACAACGTACTTAAGGTTATTTCACTCATATGACGGTTTGCCAGATCAATGGGTGAAGGCACCACCACACCACTGGCAACAAACAAAGACAAGACAGGACAGGAGAAATACTGGGCAAAAAAAAACCCATTACAGTGACAACACAAACAGATCAGCTTCATCTTGCCCCTTAGCTCCAAGGGAAACAGGAAGCTCCCTCCCACCACTCGGCATCCTTATTTAGTGCGCTTCCATCTATTTACTGGTATTTATGGTTTGTTTTCCACTGGCTTATATTTATTTCACATATTAGATATGTTTGTTTGTTTGTTGCTTGATTAGGATTTAACATGACAATGGACTCTTCATTTCACACTGTTCCTGGCTAAAATAAGTGGCAAACCAAGAGGAAATCTTGACCCCCTCCCACACCCTCCATGATTGCCTTAGCCACATTCTGTGACTCAGTTATATTCATGAGGCCAACAGACAGACTTGAGTCCGAGAACAGTACACCGAGGTTGGATTAGTAGGCTGACATGCTAGCCACATAACCACAGCCATTGAGAGAGTTGTAAGTGTCATTGATAGTGAAACCAAACACATAAGATGTTTTATCTCAGACACAGTGGAGTCAAACTTATTACCAGTGAGAGGAACATTGAACAAAATGATCAAGTTATTAAAAAAATATTCAATATTTAATCTCCAGAAGTAGATAATACATTTCAAAGGCAAAATTATTTGGGGAGCATATTAAATTTCATGTGTTTGGGTTTGTGATAAAACAACTTCTATCATCCCCTGTAATAATTCAAAATGAATGTGTGTGTTATGTCAAATGAAGCTACACTTTACCTGACACTTTGACATCCAAGAGATCGTCGGTTTGATTCCAATTAACATGACTCCTGCAAGATTAAAAAAATTAGTTTTAGAAAATGAGGCAAAATATATGGTCTATTTCTGTCCAAGCCTTGTAATGGCTTCACTATGTACATGTACACAGCTATTAATTACATGTATATGTCGGAAGTCTGAATTATGTGTAATGTCATTGTCTATTTTGAATATAATAGAGACAGTACTGTAACTTCTTGTCCAATATACATGTACATACATAGTACAACTGGCTACTTGAAAACAAAAAAATCGTGAATCAATACAAATCACTTGACTTTGATCAGTGAAATTCTTTAGGTTATTTTATTCATATTTTAGCTTTGCTTTGGAGTTTTTTGTATGAAAGCCATCCCAAGATCTCGGCAGTCACCATTAAACCATCTATTTATAACCAGCGTTGAAAGAAAGCCACCAACTGGTCTATATGCCATCACAACGGGTGAAGAAAACCACCCTCTACGCCACTGGCAACAAATAAACGTGAGACAGGAAATATACAGGACAATCACATGACCCACTAAAAGACATCATAAAACAGTTGGGCTTCATGCTGCCCTAACCTATGAACAAGGCAACAGGAATCTCCCTCCAGCTACTTGTCAGAGCAAATTTGACAAGATGACTATAAATTCATAAAGCTTAATAAACCACAAACAAAGGTTCTTCATTGATAACAAACCATGGCAAACAAATAGAGCGTGTAATGTAGCGCTTCACATGTTTTTTAAGAAGATAATTCTCAACTCAACACTAAAAACCATACTATGCTGTTCAGAGTTTTTTCTAAAAGTTTCGTTCAACATAAATTCCTTACCTCCAGGGTTCTATAAATGGTTCCCATCCTGATAAAGCTCTGTTATAATAATCCCCCACTAACTGGAACATGGCTCTCCCATGAAGACCTCCATCAAAAGACTGGTGAAACGTGGTGCCTGGAAGCAAAATATGTCAACTGAAAATATGCTAAACAAGTTTGTATCTTGAAAAATACTGATCCATGTTCACTGACTGGCATACTGATTGATTTATGTGTTTTGCTGTACTCAAGGTTATCTGGCTTAAATGATGGCAATGTATTCCAAAAGTAATTGCCCAACCATAAAATGTGAAGTGTTTTTCTTTGACAGAAAACTAATCTCCCGTATGATTATAATTAATCATTTATATAATAAAGTTGGTAGTTTAAGTGGCAAATTTAATTTCTATTATTTTGGTATATAACTTATGATAAGACACAACGATCATTCAATCTGATTTTTTTCCCTCAGCTTTTGCAGTCTTAACAAATTGACTGAGGAAAAGAACACACATTTGATGGAGAAGCATGACATGTTATGACAAAATATTACCATTTAATGATATCTCTGCTAAGGGCACATCTGCATCTTGACAATCATCAATAAGACACACACAAATAGAAGTGGCTTTCAGCTGAAAGTAAATGATGCCAAGAATTGTGAAAAAATGTCAAAATTTAAAAAGATATAAAAAAAATTGGCAATTGTAGACAACTTTTTCAGCAGTATTTGGAAAGTAACCTTAGGCTCAATGATCTTTTTATTATGAAGAAGTGACTGCGCATAAAAGACATTTTTTGTTGAGGAATTTGGCCCAATACCAGGTTTGTCAATACTGTTTGGCCCAAAGACCAATTATTACGAGAATCAATCTAGCAGCCATTTTCTGTAATTTAAATACTCTATCAAGTGTGGATTTGGAGGCATTTCCCCACATT
>JAQQZZ010127534.1:0-14047 GCA_030265115.1 Mopalia vespertina | reverse complement strand
ATAAATTATGGACAAGAAATTTATATTTTAAACAAAGAAAGTAAATATAGAATATTGAAACACTTCGCCTGCCATACTCGTTCGGCAAGCTTGATTGAGGTAACCAATCTCCAAAGTACGCTCTAACATAAATAAAAAAACTAAAAACAGCGATGTGCTACCTTACTGTATTGTTTGTACGGAAAACACTAGAGCTGACAACCCACCCAGTCACAGTATACTGACACCTGGCACACTTAATGTTGGCACAGGAAACACTAGAGCTGACAACCAGTCACAGTATACTGACACCCTAAATGTTGGCACAGAAACATCAGAACTGACAACCCACCTAGTCACAGTATACTGGCACCTGACACCCTAAAAGTTGGCACAGAAAACATTAGAACTGACAACCCACCCAGTCACAGTATACTGACACCTGACACCCTAAATGTTGGCACAGGAAACATCAGAACTGACAACCCACCCGGTCACAGTATACTGACACCTGACACCCTAAATGTTAACACAGAAAACATCAGAGCTGACAACCCACCCAGTCACAGTATACTGGCAACTAGCACACTAAATATTGGCACAGAAAACACCACAGCTGACAACCAGTCACAGTATACTGACACCTGACACCCTAAACAATGACACAGAAAACGCCAGAGCAGACAACCCATCCATTCTCAGTATACTGGCGCGTGGTACACTAAATGTTGGCACAGAAAACACTGGAGCTGACAACCCACTCAGTCACAGTATACTGACACCTGGCACACTAAATATTGGCACAGAAAACAAGAGAACTATCAACCCACCCAGTCACAGTATACTGACACTTGGCACACTAAATATTGGCACAGACAGCGCCAGAGGTATCAACCGTCCAGTCACAGTGTACGGACACCTGGCACACTAAATGTTGGCACAGAAAACACTAGAGGTATGATACCAACCCATCCGGTCACAATATGTTGACAAGGGACACAGCGATTGTTGGTACGGAAAACATCAAACATGACAACCCACCCAGTCACAGAATGCTGGCACTGGACACACCAATTGTTGTTCTCATCCTTTATGCGCATGCCCCATAGAATCTAAGTGCAGCAGACCATCCGCCGGACAAATGAGTTGTTGCCTTAACCTCAAGTTTTGAGCTTGTGGAATCAGCTGAACTGTATAGGGACAGTCTGTTATCGTCAGTCAGTTTACAAACAATGGTCTACGAAAATAATTCCTTTTGTCACAGGATATTTTGAATTAAAAAAAAAGGTTAATATTTTAATAAATAATGATAGTTAAGTAGAATGTTCCCCAAGAAGTGGAATTATGTAGTATACCATTGCCTTCAATTAACAATATTGATGACAGGAATGACAGGATGACAGGAATTTTAACACACTGAAGAGGATCATCAACGTCACTGTCGTCCGGTGCGCCAATTCCGCCAATGTGTCATATCGACATTGTATTGATCTAGTTGATGTCCACCGTCCATGTTTGTTACACAGAAACCCCTATTATAGTGTGAATGAAATAGATACAGAAACCCCTATTATAGTGTGAATGAAATAGATACAAACCCCTATTATAGTGTGAATGAAATAGATACAAACCCCTATTATAGTGTGAATGAAATAGATACAAAGACCCATATTATAGTGTGAATGAAATAGATACAAACACCCATAAAGCCAAAAGTGGTCAAAAAGATTAAATATCTCTAACAGGAACAAAGGCAAGGAAACTTTGAACAAACACACACAACCTTAAATCAAAGAGAAAACAAAGCAAATCCAAAATGTTGATAAAGATGGAGCACCCCCCATGATTGTGTACTCATAATTTAACAAACACGGACACACTCACCCCTCAGGAGTGTATCAAGACAATTACACGTTTGAACCCAAATCGATTGCTTATGCAAACTAATACAAGGATGTCAAACCTGGACAACACCTCCGAATAAAAAGCCTGTGTGACTGAAGTTTATTCACGCTGTCAGTCTTGACTAAACATTGATTTTCTTACAGGGCATTTATATTTTTTCTCAATTGTAGAGAAATACACTTTTGCTTAGCTCCACTGGGCTTTCAAGTCTAGTCTGTGACATTTATTTATATTTTTCATTGTAGAGAAAGAACGTTTTACTTGCCTATATATAATTCAGAGCGCTGGTCCTGCTGTAGCCAGAGATCCGAGTTACTATCCCGGGAGAGGCTAGAAAAAAATGTTATTAATGTTTTACCAACTGTTGTGGTCTGAATCGTTCCTATGTTGGGGTGACACGAAACAAAATTACACAAATTTGTACAACAAATTAATACAACTGTGTAAACAAAATAGTACAAATGTGTACAACAAAATAATACAATAATGCACAGCAATATAATACAACTGTGTACAACAAAATAATACAATAATACAAACACAGACAAATCCAACATATTTATGTAAATACAATTACATAAACAAAGCCAACATAATTATATAATCAACTTTAAAAAGAAAACGACAAAATTACCATAAGCAAATCCAAAAGGAGCTAGGTAGAAAAATGAACCCAACAAATTGGTTGTGTAGACAAAGTTACACGAACACTGGCAAACCAAACAATACATAAAAATCACTGATGAATCGGACAGGATAAGATCACCGAAATGAGAAATGAGACACACTGAAAAACACAGCATGATAGGATTAACAAAATTACACAAACATCAAGATATCAACACCTTAAAGTAATTGGAATTACATTACCACGGACACACAGTAGAATTACATAACCACGGACACACAGTAGAATTACATAACCACGGACACAGTAGAACTACATAACCACGGACACACAGTAGAATTACATAACCACGGACACACAGTAGAATTACATAACCACAGATACACAGTAGAATTACATAACCACGAACACACAGTGGATTTACATAGCCAAGGACACACAGTAGAATTACATAACCACGGACACAGTAGAATTGCATAACCACGGACACACAGTAGAAGTACATAACCACAGACACACAGTAGAGTTACATAACCACGGACGGCGGAAAACCTACTTGTGTCATCATTCCTATCTGTAAGAAATCGAATTCCATTCTCACATCGGAAAACCTACTTGTGTCATCATCCCTATATGTAAGACATCGACTTCCATTGTCACATAAGAAAACGTACTTGTGTCATCATTCCTATGTGTAAGACATCGACTTCCATTCTCATATCAGAAAACCTACTGGTGTCATCATCCCTATCTGTATTTTAAAGGCATCGACTCCATTCTCACATCAGAAAACCTACTTGTGTCATCATCCCTATCTGTAAGACATCGACTTCATTCTCATATCAGAAAACCTACGTGGGTCATCATTCCTATCTGTAAGACATCGACTTCATTCTCATATCAGAAAACCTACGTGGGTCATCATTCCTATCTGTAAGACTTCGACTCCATTCTCATATCAGAAAACCTACTTGGGTCATCATTCCTGTCTGTAAGACGTCGACTCCATTCTCACATCAGAAAACCTACTTGTGTCATCATTCCTATCTGTAAGACATCGACTTCCATTCTCACATCAGAAAACCTACTTGTGTCATCATTCCTACATTGTATGTGTAAGACATCGACATCCATTCTCACATCAGAAAACCTACTTGTGTCATCATCCCTATCTGTAAGACATCGACTTCCATTCTCATATCAGAAAACCTACTTGTGTCATCATTCCAATGTGTAAGACATCGACATCCATTCTCATATCAGAAAACCTACTGGTGTCATCATCCCTATCTGTAAGACATCGACTTTATTCTCACACCAGAAAACCTACTGGTGTCATCATCCCTATATGTAAGACATCGACTTCCATTCTCACATCAGAAAACCTACTTGTGTCATCATCCCTATCTGTAAGACATCGACTTCCATTCTCACATCAGAAAACCTACTGGTGTCATCATTCCAATGTGTAAGACATCGACTTCCATTCTCACATCAGAAAACCTACTTGTGTCATCATCCCTATATGTAAGACATCGACTTCATTCTCACATCAGAAAACCTACTTGTGTCATCATTCCAATGTGTAAGACATCGACTTCATTCTCACATCAGAAAACCTACTGGTGTCATCATCCCTATCTGTAAGACATCGACTTCCATTCTCACATCAGAAAACCTACTTGTGTCATCATTCCTATAAAGACATCGACTTCCATTGTCACATCAGAAAACCTACGTGGGTCATCATCCCTATCTGTAAGACATCGACTTCCATTCTCATATCAGAAAACTTACTTGTGTCATCATCCCGATCTGTAAGACATCGACTTCCATTCTCACACCAGAGTACTTACTTGGGTCACAGATCTGTCTCTTGTCACCGTTCACAATCGTGAGAACATGTACTCCTGGTACACTAATCCCTTCATATGCCGAACCTTCTCGTTTTAGATGCCTACTCGTCTCAGTTCCGTTGTATCATCAACACTGTAGTCACAACACTGGATCATCTTCCCTTGTATCATCAAACCTGTAGTCATAACACTGTATCATCTTCCGTTGTATTATCAACCCTTTAGTCAAAACACTGGCTCATATTCCCTCGCATCATCGACCCTGAAGCCAAAACACTGGATCGTATTCCCTTGTATCATCAACCCTGTAGTCATAACACTGGATCATATTCCCTTGTATCATCAACCCTGTAGTCAAAACACTGGATCATATTCCCTTGTATCATCAACCATGTAGTCATAACACTGGATCATATTCCCTTGTATCATCAACCATGTAGTCAAAACACTGGATCATATTCCCTTGTATCATCAACCCTGTAGTCCTAACACTGGATTATATTCCCTAGTATCATCAGTCATAACAATGGATCATATTCCCTTGTATTGTCAACCTAGCTTGTAGTCATAACACTGGATCATCTTCAATTGTATCATAAACCCTTTAGTCATAACACTGGATTATATTCCTTTGTATCATCAACCCTATAGTCATAACACTGGATCATCTTCCATTGTATCATCAACCCTGTAGTCAAAACCCTTTTTTATCTTCCATTGTATCATCAACCGTGTAATCATAACACTGGATCGCCTTCCAGTGTATCATCTACCCTGTAGTCATAACACTGTATCATCTTCCGTTGTATTATCAACCCTGTAGTCAAAACACTGTTTTATCTTCCATTGTATCATCAACCCTGTAGTCATAACACTGGATGATATTCCCTTGTATCATCAACCGTGTAGTCATAACACTGGATCATATTCCCTTGTATTGTCAACCGTGTAGTCATAACACTGGATCGCCTTCCAGTGTATCATCAACCCTGTAGTCATAACACTGGATCATTCTCCGTTGTATCATCAACCCTGTAGTAATAACACTGGATCGTCTTTCCTTGTATCATAAACCCTGTAATCATTATACTGGGTCATATTTCCTTGTGTCATCAACCCTGTAGTCATAACACTGGATCATCTTCCCTTGTATCATCAACCCTGTAGTCATAACACTGGATCATCGTCCGTAATATTATCAACCATGTAGTCATAACACTGGCTCATCTTCCCATCATCATCCGTAATATTATCAAGCCTGTAGTGATAATACCTGATCATCTGCCATTGTATCATCAACCCTTTATGTAGCCGGCTCGGTTAATTTGTATCGATGACAGAACCGCCGCTCCCCAAGACTTGCCAATGGCACGCTGATGTTTCCTGCTGCCTTACGCGCCATTTAATTTAAACTATGACCTTTCATGAATTCACAGGATCTGTACCTCATTTTTAAAAAAAAGATTCCTAGATCTGAATATTGGGAAACTTTTTTAGATTTCGATTTTATTGAAAAGGCCCACACACTGGTTTCATTTTATTCCTCAAATTCTCCAAGAAAAATTGTTTATCAAGCAAATCAGATTGCAAACCTTTATAAACATGTTCAACCTCAATTGGTTTTGGCTTGACACGATATATCTCCGGGTTTTCTCTTGATGAATATGTATCCAGTTTCTCTTTTTTCCATCAGGGCTGTTAGATTAATTTATATTCATCCTGTTAGGTGTTTGTACACACGTCGTACTGTCCAAGGTGTGTAATTTATTGGTTGATAGACAATTATTATTAGCTTTTGTTGTAGCATTTCGTTCTTGTGGAATATAACAAGCCCCTTGTATTGACGTAGTCCTCTGTTATTATGGTCATTAAATGAAGTATATTGTGAACAGGAAGACGCGAGGCGCTCTCCTTCCTCCGTTAATGTTTTAAACAGCTTGAAGCTTTTAGGAAACTTCCTGTTTCTAATTAGCTCTATTGCCGGACAACGAGCCATTTAAATAATTTTTATTTCGGTTTATATAAAATTGTGGGAGTTTGGCAATTACCAGTATCACAATAGAGTACGAGAAGTCTGCTGCAACCATTTACCCTAGCAGTTCAATAACCTTAGATGAATCTTTAGCTTCCTCGTTGAAATGATGAATAAATCTTGAAGTGCTACCAATTACGTGTGTATTATATGGTTCGGCGGGACAATTCTTCGATCTACTAGGACCGGTCCAGTTGAAGTCTATCCATTATCTCTAGATATTTACAATAAAAAAATTGAGTGTTTAAAATAATGTTTTTTCTTTCTTTTTCTAGATTGAAGATTCGGGTCAACACTCAGACGAAGTCTTGTCACTAAACCAATTGTTAACCATGGCTTCAAAAGGGTCTAATTCAGAAAGATTTCCCCTGTCCAGTCATCTAGGTTTAGGAGAAGAAAGCTTCAATACAGGTGATGGAAAAAGGTCTTTAATGAATTTATACCGGGCAATGCACTTAAAGAAGAACGACCCTATACTACAAAAGTTGTATCCAGAATTACTTCGAGGAGAAAGCAAGTCAATGGGTGGCAATAAACGTTTTAATGCCGCCAGCTTCTTTGGTGTTCGTGGTAAGCGCCCTGGACGTCGAAATGGGGCATCAGAAATGGTCAGCAATCAGATTGAATATTTCTACCCAGAAAAACCCCAAAGATCAGGTGTGTACAATTCTAATCCATGCTCCTCCTAAGCTATTTCAGATCCCCCAATCTCTACAAAATAAAAAATAAAAAAACTCAGTCAAATTGTTCGGAACTTATATTATACAATTCACTTCACCTTTATCGATTTGTATTAGTATTAAAACAACGAAATGAGATTGAATAATGTATATGAGTCACCGACTGATGAGAAGATTGATTTACAGCAATCGGTCGGTAGATCTCAGTGGAATCGTCCTTCGTCAAATAACAAACGTTACATTCTTTAGTCCTTAAAGGTAATGAAATGTGATAGTTTCTATTTCTTTTAAAGGATTGGTTCGTGTGGATGAATATGTTTTAGAAAAGGCAATTGATGTCTGGCTCAGTTTTAATTAAATCACTGCATTTGGCATTGTGTTTATCAACATTTGGTGTGACGATAAGAGTAAATAAAACCCATAATACGATGTGGCGATCTACCAGCTATTCAGATTGACATTAATCAGCCGAGTGGACACTCGTAGTTGACCATTGGGCGCCCAGTAATCGCGCCATCTCCGCTCCAAACCACTGCACATAACGAGGACTTAACCCGGCAAATATGCAGTCTACTTATTACCTTCCTGCTTGTTGAGTTCGTGGAAGGAGTGTGGCTGCTAGTCATTAATCATTCCATTGAGATGTGGGGAAATGAAGCCTTTGTCAATCTTACATCAAGGCAGGCTGATAAAAGTGTGACGTGTGAATGGTAATTGGCTCTGAATGAACACATACACGGAACGTTGACATGACTTAATTGAATCCACGAACACATAAAATGACGCATCAACTGCTCTTCGGTATTTATTTCAGTCTCTTTCCTAGACACCAAAGAGCGAGTCAGGATCCTCTCAAAGCTTAAGCCGCTGTTCTGGAAAGGATTATCACAATTGTTTCAATGGACCAGAAATGTCCCTTTTCTTCCTCTCGGCAATACCAGAACCCAATTGAGCTATCTCACCAAGACATCTGGCGGGCCTTAATAAAAGCCTTTGGGGGACAAGTAATAAAATAATAGCAATAACATTTAGCACTTAAGTATAAGGTTATCAAAGCTGACGAGTATAAAACACTTCAGTCGATGTGCGGATTAACTGTAAAAGGGATAGCAATACGAGGACGTTGGAAACGTTAATGGAACATGGGCGTTTTGTGTATTATTGTATAATACTATAAGAATGAAACTTGTGATGTCCTTCATTCAGACAGATCTATATATTCCTAAAACGGACAATGAAAGAGCGGCGTCTAATTAAAATAATTAATCAATCGGCTTTTAGAGAAAAGCTAATATCTGATTTTATGCAATTTGCCGGTGTAAATCACTACAAACTTCGTGATCAGGAAAGGCAATATTTTCTGTAGATGCACTTAATAATACGTTGTACATTAAGTGGGTTTTGTCGTGAGAACTCAGAACCTATCAACAATATACACATCGCAAAATAGCGGAAGAAATAGAAGTTCCTAAGCAACTTGTCTTAACCAATCAATACATGCGTAATAAAGTTTGACCAGAGGGGCTGTTATACGTTATTGTCAAAAGTTTTGCTTCAATTTTTTACATTGGTTCATTGTTTTGTCAGGTAAAGAAATGTAATTGTTACGGTATCCCGTCAACACCGTCACAGACACCATTACGCCTTTCAAAATGTAACTTTCCAACCTCAAGAATGCCATAAGACAGCAGTGTTAATCATGCGTGTGTAATGTTCTTATGTTTACAGAAGAATCCATATTGATGAAGAGACAACCCCCTCCAGGATTCCACGCTCTGCGGGGGTAACCCAGCTGAGCGACAAGCTCATTGGTTAAACGTGACAGCCGTGACAACTGATGATGAATAACTCAACCTACCGGTTAAAAACTTGTGTGAAATGTTGTTCATAAAGCGTTAATGTAACTCACAGTCATAACATTGCGTGACTACTGATAAAAGAGAGCGGCAATGTGTGCCGTATTTCCTCGTGTCCATTTCCCTTAGCAGAACCCTGTAGGACAGATTGGCCGTGTCTCATCGGGCATAAACCTACAGGATTGCAGACAATAGCGGTTTTAAAACTTACGGCCATTAAATGCTGAGAAAGGCTATTTTATGTCTGGACATTTTTTCTTCTAATCGAAGCTGCTACGTGGATTTATTCCTGTAGGAAATGAACGGTTAGGACGGTTATCCACACTAAATCTCTAAACTACTGATTGGAACCAAGAAGTGAATGTAATTTGTCTACAAAGCTCAAATGATTGTAGTTTGCTCGGGGTTCTTCTGGTGGAAAAGGGACTGGTGGAAATAATAAAGCAGGGAGGTCACATCAGTCATTGTTGTGAGGTTATTACCACTCCGGTATCTCTGCTATGATTATTAATGTATCTGCTTACCTTCTGGGCTTTAATGTGCATTTTGTTATGTTACGGTAGTTTATTGAGAAACGGGTGGTTACGCGCTCGCGTATCAATGACAATGCACTTTCAAATGATAAAAGTAAATTATATTAGGCAGTAAATCGCACAATTTCTTTTTGAATATTTTAGCCATAGCGTCCTTCACATGAAGACTGTGTCAGAACAGTTCTTATCATGAAATCAATCCGAAGACCTGTTGACGATGGTTATGTTGAAAATATCATTAGATTATTTATCCTGAATAAATCGTGACGACATAAATTCTGAGATCATGCCATCTTGTTATAAACCCAACCGAATACTAGGCCATATTGTTTCTGAAGCAGTCACGACAATCTTGTTTCTGAAGAAGTCACGACCATATTGTTTCTGAAGACGTCACGACGATATTGTTTCTGAAGAAGTGACGATCATATTGTTTCTGAAGACGTCACGACGATATTGTTTCTGAAGATATCACGACCATATTGTTTCTGAAGAAGTGACGATCATATTGTTTCTGAAGACGTCACGACGATATTGTTTCTGAAGAAGTCACGACCATATTGTTTCTGAAGACGTCACGACCATATTGTTACAGAAGAAGTCATCACCATATTGTTTCTAAAGACGTCGCGGCATTATTGTTTCTGAAAAAGTCACGATCATATTGTTTCTGAAGACGTCACGACGATATTGTTTCTGAAGATGTCACGACCATATTGTTTCTGAAGACGTCACGACGATATTGTTTCTGAAAAAGTCACGATCATATTGTTTCTGAAGAAGTCACGATCATATTGTTTCTGAAGAAGTCACGACGATATTTACTCTTAAGAAGCCACGGCTACTGATTTCTAAGAAGTTTCTAAAATACAAATTTGTAAGTCATGATGACTTTAATTTCATAGAAGTCCATGACGTAGTTAATTTTAAAGCCGTTTTCGTTTTGCCATGACTTTAACTTTTGGTTGTCCTAAAACTTTTAATGATATGAATGAGACAAAATAAAAGAGAAATAAACCATTTTGATTTTTAAGGCACATCTTCAATTTGTTCTTGTTTGATGTTTTTCTGTGTTTTATGTTTTTTTGAGGCTAAAAAAGGTGAAACAATTTAGTTAAGTTATGACTCCCGCTGAATAAAGTTAAAAACTATTCGGTTCGTTTGTTATAACGACGCAATAATAAATTTGATAAAAAAATTTTTTTTTAATTTATTGAATGACGTAGATAAAGTTCTGTTGATAGGCAGCGTTCACATCCTGTCCATTAATCTGAAAACTACCTCTTCCTAGAGACAATTGATTTCAGTACTGTATTTGAATACTGTACTTGCTCCTTCCAGTCGACCACATCCGACATTAGATCGTAAGAACTTATTGGTCAGCAACATTTTGAAATCACTTTGCTGGGAAACATTGAAACATTTAAATTAAATGAAAACTTATTCTGCTTCGATTGAAATAAAATTACGGCTTAAAATCACTATCCAGCAAACAAATAATTCAGATGAGCAACATAAAAATACATGTAAAATAGTGGGCTTTTGATCATTGGACGGCTCATAGACCGGTAAGTCATTTTCATAACTTACATGGACATGAACTCTATCTGTGTGTTAAGCCCAGGGACTTTTAAATAGTCCAAAGCCTATATATTATTATCATTGTTGTCATTTGACAAGTGTGTTAGCTGGATTGGGGCTTTAAGGCGAGTTCCAAACGTTATTTCACTGAGAGGACAGAGTGTCAGCCGGATAGGCGAGGGCGATGATCCTCGAACTGGCTGACAACTCACAAGGAGAAGATAAACACAGGATATGTGACATAATGTAACAGGGCAGAGTAGTGAAATATACCGTTCTGGGTCCGATTCCACAAAGCTCTGTTAAGTTAACGGTATGTTAGATGACCTTACGTTACAATGTATTTCTATAATGACGTGATGTCAATTTCTTTGTGACACAACGTCATCTAACTGGATGTTAGGCTTAACGGAGCTTTGAAAAAACGGACCCTGGACGTTACAATAGAACAGTATCTAAGATCTGAGAACGCAAGAATGACAGGAACAACCTGTAAGTCAAATTCAAAGGAAGCTATGTTTGCCTTAATGTGTATCAGGGAGATAACTATCTACGTTACACTATCAGTGGTAAGTTACATTTCGATTTACGAAGTTCAAATTACACACGATCCTGGAATCGTTTTGCACAGATTAGGGGTAAAAACATACGGCAGATTTTCAGGTGGTGTTACGTGTTCACATCTTCAACCAGTGATGAGATTTACAAGATACTTGTAAAGTTTCGCGACGTGGATACATGAACATAGATATACATACCTGAGCATAGAATGGTTTATGGTCCAGAACCACTGAAAACGTATTATCGACCAGAAGTCCATTAACAAATAAATGCGCATCTGTTATTTTATTTCTGAGGTTCGTCTGGTGAATTTAATAAGAGATCGTGTGTTTAAAAACAGAATTGAACTCTCAAAAAAAAGTAATCTTCGGGGTTTGGAATTATTTTAAATCAGTACCCTTTGTAAGTGTTTGTTCAGAACGATTAACGATTGAAAGAGGATACTGTCAAAATTCACTCTTTCAAATAATGAGGGTAGCTGGTGAATGTTCAAATCAGTAAAAATAGATGTTATTTTTCACCTTAAAAAAAAACTATTATTATATCTCACAAATGTTTTATATTGCAAAACAATTTTACGCACCGTTACAGACCTGTCAACATTGACTGGGTTCAAATAGTCCACCCTTCGACACTACCATGTACTCTCAGGCGAGGTGTAGCTGTTACAAGGATATGAAACAGAATTTGACCAAATCTATCCAAAACAATAATGATTCACAATAAAACGGGGGCGACGACTTGTCGAATTCTCTGTGTACTGCAATTTGTAGTTATGTTGATTGTCCTTGAAAAACCCGGGAATAAGCAAACCAAACCCAGACCCTGTTTGATCAATCATCTAATATTTGTAAGTCTTGTTTCTAATTAAACATTTCCAACGCTTGTTTAAGGTGCAATGTACATCACGCTACGAAATAGTTACGATTTCCCCCCTTTTTTCAGCTTTTTGGTGGTCAAAAAAAGTATGAAACAGTGGACCAATAAGAACCATCAAATAAGGGATATCCGCCAAACTCATTTCTACAAATCGCATCGTGGGAATGAAGCATTACGTTTGCAGTCAGATACAAAACATAAAATTGACGTTCGCCTTGTATCCACATTATTATAAATTAGACATACTTTTCAACAGTACCACTGATATTTAAGCTATAGGCCTACACAGATCCTCTCGTCAATTATCACGAGAGCTGGCCGTGGCGTATTAAGGAACCCCCCCCTCTCGACAAGTTCAATTTTTTTTAAATGGCTATTCCGGGATAAATTGGCAATTTTTGTATAGATTGATTTCATTATTTAAATAGCTTGATTTCACAAAGAATAAACTTTTTCCTGGCGGGGGAAAATAAATCTTCAAGAAAACTGTTTTTGGTATAATACGAAAAACGATAAACAACTGAATCTAAATTGCAGTACACTTCAAAAACATTAAGTACTACGTTAAACACCCAATTTAATAAACAACTTGGCATTAACCGGGCTTCCTCATTAACTGGATCACAGAAATTTGGAATTTTTGGGCTAGCCTATGTAGTAGATCCTTATTGAGCCACAAATACAGACATGTGAAACGTTTCTTATTCTCGCACTATTCCGATGGTAAGGATGAATTTGCGTCAGATGGCTAACAAAAATGGCCTATTTCTTACTTTGGGAAAACATGAATCACACAAATTAAGACATTTCTTACTGTGGCTCTGAATCCATATTTCATTGCCCGAAATAACTGAAACCGAGCTTCCTCACTTGCATAGCTTAAGGGGGCTATAGGCCGTCCTCGGACACTCACCTATTGGGCTGGGATAGTCGATCCCCTGTTTTTCTGCATTCTTTTCGAATTAAAGAATGTATATTTCATGCATTGAACAAGACCATGAATATTTAAGAAAGAGCTGGAAGTGTGTTTTGAAGGTGATTGTAGGCCATATTGATTCAATGTTGGTCTGAAATCAGGTCGAGGAGTTATCAGAGCCTCTGAGGGACACCATACTTGTTACTCATCGAAAAAGCCGATTAAACTCGATAGGCTTAAGTATTTAGATCTATGTGTGTTATTGGGCTGGGTGCCTTAATTAATGTCTGAACCAAACTACTGACAACAGATTACAGCACACCCATACCAGCACGAAAATGGAATTTAAATTGCAAACTTCCCGTAGTTTAAAAAACATTCGATCCCTACAGACATCTTACATATTAAAAAGACTGACTTAACTGCTTAAAAATACAGTTCATAGTACAGACATGTTAATAACATCTGTAAGATAATGTCTTTAAATGGAAGCGAATGAGAGGACCAGGGGCTCTGGTAGACATTGGAAGCACTTAGTGATGCAATTTTAGACGCAACGGGTGGACTGGTTTTGGAAATTGTACTCGAATTGTTCTAAAAAGCTTTGGGGAAGGAATTTTCCGACTTGAAAATGTACTAAA
>JAQQZZ010127523.1:0-14047 GCA_030265115.1 Mopalia vespertina | reverse complement strand
TCCTCACTAACAATCTGACTCACCATATTCTCTTTTGATATTTTGCTTGTTGGAAGTCAGACGTGGTTTTCTTCACCAGTTGAACTGGTACGTCGTCCTCTGAATTAAATAACCTTTGGACAACTCAGTTCACAAAATGTATATTTCCGAGAAAAGCGATAGAAACAAACATTCACAGAAGACATTCTGATGTGTTGAAAACTGTTTTTATTTGTCCGGGGCTGCAGATATAACGTTGATCCGGAAACCTCGTTGTCTTGAATGCAGCAACATTTCGTAACGAATTCCAAGGATTGAAAAACAGAAGTGCTTATCACGGAAAAAAATGTTTTTAATACCCGGTACCACAAAAATTTATGTTAATGTTACAAATACAAATACCTTTAATATAAGCACGAAGCTTCCATTGAATAGAATAGAACAGATTAAATTGAGGACGGTAATAGAGAATTGAATAATGTGATTTTCATAATAACAATAACATCCTGTTAATGAACGGAATCGAAAATTCCCAGATACTAAAGATTCTTGCTTGAAAATAACCGGTATTGACCTTTTTCGAAAGGTGTACGGACTTTTAGGGCCATCCTGCAATCCCGTAAGGCCTGGACCGTAGGCGACGTCCGTATATCCTGATTAAAAAATCTCTTAAAGAATTTATTATCCGTCAAGCCGATTTTATGCATTTGAACAATTAGAAAATAGGTTTTACCTAGATTCGATCATTGCTTTTGTTTCGATTACCTCCCATGATGACTACCCAGGCAACGTTATACGATGTTCTCAGGCTTAGACACGTTTTTTATGTTATCCATGGAGATAAACAACAAAGCGAATCTGTGCCAAACGGTTCAAAACCTCTGTTCCTGTGTGTGAAACTTTATTACCAATTATACAGAAATAGCGTTTACGGGATTCATTGACCTAAGGGTGTTTTATTCTATGACCAGTAAACACAGCGTTCTGGCCATCATTATCAGTAATCGCAATCGTTATTAAGGAGTAGTGGAGTAGAATGTTCACATGGGCTTATTGAAACTATTGGAGGTAAATCAGTGTTTTGGCCACATTTTTTCGCTTGTGTTATCAGAAGCGACTTCTTCATTTTCCTGAGGTCAACATTATCTGAAACGGTCTTTTGGCGAACTGATAAACACTGACTTGTAATTGTAAACTAATTCAGTTCGCATTGTCGATGCTTCACACGAGTCATACTAGCTAATACCTACCTACATACGATGAAATGCTGTACGTGGAATTGTAAACTGATATTATATTCCACCTTTAATCATGTTGTGTCAACATAATAACTATGACTGTAATGTAACATTTTTTCCTGTGAGTGAATCCAGAACGGAACAATTTCCATAGCAACATTTTGAATTTTAACAATCACCGATACGTTATTTCCTGCCGGTCAATTAGGCCCAATAGATCACCCATCTTTGCTTGTTCCATAATGTAATACCTGTTCCACCACTCAATATATTAATTTACATATTTCACAAAGCATATTTGACGAGGTATTTTGTTAACAACTCAATGTGCTTCAAAACGTTTAACATGGTAGTTTGGGGAGATTATTTCGTTTTGCTGAAACCTTTCGCCTCAGTCCATATAAACCCCAGAATATTCTGGCATTACCTGACGCTTGTTAAACTGACATAACCGGAAAGCCGAAGAAGAACACGTATTGCGTTTGTTTTTTTGTTTGTTTCTTTAATGGGGGATTAACGCCGTATACCACGTGTTGCGTAAGCAACAGTTTACACGTTAGTAAAAATTACAGTACGAATACACAGTGATTCTCGAGAATCAATATTTTAGATTGATAAATGTTGATGCAAAACTTATAAACTTATACTTCCAGCTTATCGCTTTTCCAGTCTTCAGAATCAGTTGTGGTACTTGATAACCCGAGCAGGACTTTCAACATTAGACTGGGACTGACGAGAAATCAATAACTACAGTCACACGAGCCTTGAGTGGAAAGATGAATTACATATATCTCCTCAAGTAACAACCGTTTATGTTCCAAGGTCATATTGACTATATTTAGACCGATTTAAGGCATGCCTTGTCACATCTCTGCATTCAGATCATTGGCAATTACTTCAAACATTGATCAAAGGAACATGCCTCATATCAAGTGAACCCTTTTAGCAGATTAACATCGAATGTAATTTTCTACTCTTCGTCTCGTTTGGCCAACAGGAACATTTCAGATGAATTTAATCATTAAAATTCGATGAAAGAAAAAGTGGATTGATTTGAGCTACAACTGTTATATTTTGTTTTAGACTTTTATGTTTCATCGCTCAAAGGTAAAGTCAGTTATTCAATTCTCGTACTCCTTCAAGTCATTGATCCCAAGAAAGATCAGGCTGTGACAGAAAACATTTTTTTAAACCTCCAGATTGTTTTCAGCTATTTGCTTGGAACTGAATAAACAAAAAAAAAACACAAATTTACTGAGAAAGCAATTCTTTTGTTTTTACTGTCCATGGCTAAGTGTGATATAGGTTCATGTAGGTGATATTAAACTCTTTGTCGGAAGTGTTTTTTGCTAACCCCGCCATTCCGTTAATTGTATTTTTACCATCTCAATTGTAAATTGTGTAAATGGCACAGGCGTAGCAACAAATCATTCACACTTTTTTCGTGAAGAATCACTCCCGCAATATATCTATTCTAAGCAATGGAGAAGTTAGTTCTTTCTAACGGAAGTTCTTTAAGCATCAAATGTGAATAAAATAAGACGAAAATCAGTGTGAATTCGCTCAGGATTATATTGATTGTTTTTTTAATATTTCATCACGGATTTTAACTAAACATTGATAATACAGTCCTCATATCTCGTGCATGCCACACTAATTGTTTTTGTTTGTTTGGTTCGGGTTTAACATGGTACATTAGATGATTCCTCTCACATTACGGCGTGGCAGCCCAAGAATACCGCTCTCGACGACACTGGCAACACATACAGACAAGACCGGAGAAATACAGGACAATTACAGGACGTTATACAAAAACATCACAAGCAGATCGGTTTCATGTTGTTTCTTAGCTATAAAAGCACCATCCCCACCATCCGCCTTGCTACACCAAAGACAATAATAAAGAAATGTACAATGAGTATGGAGACGAGAATGACTCGTCTTTGGTTAAACCATTTATTTTGGAAGCTTTTGAATTACCCAGAAAGTCGGGCTGAATTATTCTGGTTTTATTTTAGTTTCACTAAACACCATCGTCCCATCAGATATTCAGCACGACCCGACATAACCAACAAACAAACAGTACTGATTGCACAAAACGCTGCGAGCCAATTGTCTTACATAAAATCGCCACACAATCGTTATGAGCTGTGTTAAAACAGTATAATTGGTGCAATGCCTTGGCTTTGACAATTAAGTAGTTAAACCTAATCTATTTCGCCTTTACAAGTAAATTTATTTACGTTGTTGAGTTGGTAAGGTTATCGGTAGAAATACCGATGTCGGTTATAAATAAAACTAATGATTTTCCATAGCAACGCCAACATTTAGTTGGCAACCTATATAAAATATAACATAGAAGGAAAAACTCCACCCAGAAGGCAGTAAGACATGTAATATATTGTATAAGACACAAACCAACATTGGCATAATTGCATACATGTCAGCTTGAATTCGGTTTAGTTAACTGCATGATGGCTGATCAATACCTTACAGCCACAATCTGTAACAATGGTTTCATTCGCTCAGATTAATTTGGGGCTTAAAGACATTACACGACACCTGGCAAGAGACAACAAACGGATCGAGTTCGTGCCGGGTACACTGGTGTCATAGAAACCTCCCATCAGTCCTAGATGTTCGTTTGGCTAGTGTCTTACGTCATACTCAATGCTATTTCACTTATTTGAGGATTGAATGATTGACTAGTGTTTCATTTACAGCTTAGTGTTATATTTCACGTATTTGAGGATTGATTGATTGGCTACTGTTAAATTTCACTTATGCGAATGTGATGAACTCCCAGCATCGAAGTCACACTTACGCAGTAGGAAAATATGAAACCCGAGAGCCTTCGAATTCCCGACACAAGCTGACAAACCCGGTCAAAAACGCATTCTCTGGGGTTACCGGAATGCCCGCTGTCGAGCGCTCACACCGTGGTCTTACTGCAGCAACTTGCCTCAATGAAGGTCTTATATTTGTTGTATGGTGTATATACGTGTAGCCCTTCATATTAGTTATATCGTATCGATTATAAAATAATCGGACAGATACGATATCAAAATGGTTATTTGCGATGATATATATTCAAATTTTATCATATGAATACGGTTAGATATAAATGTATTTATTTTTTGGAATGTTCTTTCAGCACTATTATCGTCACTTTTGGGCTTGACGGATATGAACATAAAATGATATAAATGCATGCATGTTTTATCTATCAAGACAAAAGTTGAATCTAGAAAGTTCTGCTGGTCCCAACCTTTCTAACACGAGGAGGCGCAAATGTCTTTTTAATAGCTGTGCATAATAGTGGATCCGGTAAATGACCTAGATCTACGTAATGCATCGGCGTTACGTAATGTCACACCTGAAAGGCCTGGTAGGTGATTAGTTAAAATTCGGCTGTGGACAGTGTTGACAGTCTATATCACAAGCGGCATTGCTATGGTGAGTGTTATAGAGTAGTAAAACTGGGTATGCAGATATCTCAACTTAATCAAATCAATAGTAAGACATTCCTAACCAGACGAAAACCAGCATTTTATAGATACCAACGTACTGAAGTTGTATGTTCTTCAAAAAAGAAAACATGGAGGGTTATGAGGGAGCTTCTTTCGAAGCATTTAGTACCGCGATAAACCCCAATCAAACAAACACACAAATCAAAGAAAAATCGTGGTGAGTATTGACATTTTTTTCGTATCACGGAACCAAGGTTCATATATATCTTGTTTGTAAGATTCCTATTTCTCACTAAAGTACGGTGATAAAACCCCAACCAAACAAACGATCCCATTTGGCATGCAAAACAATCCACACAAACACCAAATTGATTCTAACTAGATCTTTACGCGGTGACACACAGGTAACGATTTTTCTCAAATGCAGCATAGTCTTACTGTTTCTTTTTTTTACAGACTTTAAATCTGTGTTATAATAATCAAAAAAATATTTGCACAGGAAGGAAGTATGCCGCCAAACAAACACAAACATTCCCATGACATAGAAGGACTGATATAAATCAAGGTAATGAGCTTCGCCATAATTGAACCCTCCCCCCCAAACGCTGAAGAGAAGTTAGACTGTAAGGTCGCCAAAACCCTGCTACCATATATATCCGTGATATGTTTCTTTGGCATAAAGTATAAGAATCGGCTTACATATTAACTACAGAGTCCTCTCTGACTAGTCATTTATAATAAATCTACTCACTGCTCAATCATTACAACAGTCATCAATAAATTCTTGGCATAACATCTTTTGATCAGATTTATTCCACAAGGGAACTCAGAGTCTCACATCAAGTAATGCCAAAACTATCCTTCCGAAAACTCTTCTTTGTTTTCAAGGTGAGCTCACCGGAACAAACCGACTAAAAACTTCAACAACCATCGTTGGAAACCGACCTATTTTAATGGAAATTATGTTGAACGCAGATTACTGGCACCGGTAACTATGTTTCATAACACAGATCAATGATGCGTATCCGCTTGAAGTATAATTAACAGTTATATAAGTTGAGTGCCAGTAATTTCAAATGATTTGTTCGGAACTGTGAGCCGGCTGAAGAGGTTATTATTCAATAAAATATATTTTAAAACTGGATCAGTATATCCCAATATTATAAGAACAAAAATTAATAATTTAATGAACCTGTTGTTACATGCATGCGTTAAGATGTGACCAGTTGGTATTTGTCATGGCTCGTCACAAGCAGTAAACCATGTTGGATTGTTTTAACGTGTAATTAACATATTGTACACACATTTGTTTTCTTCAAACAATTCCGCCTGACTATAATAATACTTTATGACTAGACATTCAATCTGAAAACAACCGTGCGTTACATTGTAACACACTTCATTCGTTTACAGCTGTCTTTTGGAATGATAGTGCTGAGGAATACATTTGGGTGTGATTGAAGACACTGGCCTTGATCCACCGCATCATCGCCATGTTTTCCTGGCACTCATTCTAGTCGTCAATGAAATAATGTCTTCGGTTTATGGGAATGGCGGGAAAGTGTCGGAAAGGTTTCATTAACCCCATGACAGAATTTTCTTCTCATCTTATCGATCCGTTTTCCTGGACGGATGTCGCCTATTCAACCTCCACACTACCCTGTTATACGGGCGTTTGAAAATACACCGTCCTAGGACAAAAATCGATTTAAGACATTTAAATCAAGTCATATTTTGTTTGTTGCATTTTGTAATTGCGTAACCACAGAAACATCTTGCTGATGGCGGAAGTAATGTATCTTACAGAGTGCTTCTGTTTATAAGGTAAAACGTCTGCCACAGGACAGTGCTTTACTGTAGTCGTGTCACATGCTCGACCACACGGGATATGTTTGCACACATCTCATAAGGGATAAAATCTATACTTGATACGGGCCTTTTTAAACGATTCGTGTTTCATTTTCACCCGACAGGCCGGACGGCAATACAATGAATTCATGCGTTCTTTTTCTCACAAAGGTTTACATGTGCACGTGAGTTACTTTCATACTTTACGGCGATCACAGATTCCACCAATCACCAATTAACGTACATCCTCAAACAGACTCGTAAGTGAATGAACAAGGCAAAGTATTACATTTAAATCGCATTTACATCTGTATGTCTCCTTAGAATAACGATGGTCCATCTCCGACCTTATCTTCATTGTCTTTCTTCAAAACATACTGCTCATGACTGTTTTTCATCCATCCACTTCGATGCTAGGAGTTTACACAAGCATTTCGTCGAATTCCAGGCATTCTTATACCATATAAAACATACTTTCTCAATACTTGTAACATCAGCAAGTCGGCTAAATGCATCTGCTGGACAGGTATTCTATTTACCTGGTTACAAATTGTTTACATTATCAAGGAAGTGTTCTATCTTCGTATTTACACAACAACATGTTACGGTAAGGGAGGACTTATTTGGCTTTGGAACTGACGAAATATGCGAAATATGTTTTCTTTATGTAAACACAGGAACTGTATCTTACCTTGTTTGTATT
The DNA here is from genome assembly GCA_030265115.1 of Mopalia vespertina. NCBI lineage: Eukaryota > Metazoa > Mollusca > Polyplacophora > Chitonida > Mopaliidae > Mopalia > Mopalia vespertina. Next base: position 6,809 of record JAQQZZ010127523.1, on the reverse strand, counting down.
TGCTGCAGAACCGGACCCTAGTAAAGGTATTAAACTATTTAATGAAGATGTATGCTTAAGACCCGTAACTATAGTTATGGGAAATTTCTATATTTAGCTATTCAAAACAAAGACAGCGTTGTTATTCTTTTCCTCTAATCACTGAACCAGTCAGGGCTACCGCTAATAAAGCATTACTTATAGGGAATATTTTCATTATTATTCATGAAAGCAATCTCTCCTCTGGAATCTCCATTACAGACCTCTTTTTTCCGTTTTCCGCTCTGTTCGATCAGCTTTACTAGAAGCCAAAACTTACCCCTATTGCTGTATTGCATATATTTATTATTCAGTAGAAAAAGCAAAACTGCATTTGTCAGGTGCTGTGTTTTCCAGTTCAGATATGGATCACGTGTCACCTTTAGTCACATGTCTTCCTCCATAAACAAAAGATTGTGAAAGATGGCGTTCGAAAGTGACAAACTACAATACATGTTTAGAAGAGTCGTACGTTGGTGAGCTTCAGCCTAAACCAGATCGAATTCAAGACTTCCAATTCGAGCCACTAAAGTAAAGCTCGGACGACAGTCCAGAATAAAGCACAGATGACCTACCATAGCGAGACTGGGCGTTTGGTTAACAGCTACCTTGTGGATTTGCAAACATTCTGAACGTATAAACAAAATGCTACATGTAAAGCTTTCCAACATGGTATATATCCACATGCGTATATCTGTAGTGTAACAAACAATACGTGAAAACAAATCATAAAAATGATCATCACTTGACTGACAATATTATGCATAGGATTTTATACTACACATATTCTATAATGAATAGTTGCATGAAAACTAATTGTGTTCAAAACGTTAGTAGTTTTATTCTTGTGTCTAATAGATGAAAGAAAACCCGATTTAAAGAGATATACAAAACGTCCATACCTTACTATTCGTACATTTCCTTCAAATGTACGATATGCCCATCAGAGATGATTTGAAACCATCTGAATCAAGTTCGAAATCACCCACAATCTTTACTTTTGTCTTTTGTGGTTAACTTCTTTATGACACCCTTAGTGACATGCCACACATCAAATTGATGGTTGATCTAAATATCATCATAGCATATATATAACAATTTAGTGTGCATGAATACTCCTTTATTACATGACATGAAAACTCCAGCTTAATTATTAATTAATGATACATTTTAAAAACAATGGTTTCCTTCAAAAACAAAATGCTCCAGTAAAAATGATGTCAACGTTGTTAGGATTAAATTTATCATAATCCTGTTTGAAATTTACTGGACAAACATACCGTCGCCGACTCTACCTAGACAGTATTATGATTGAGGAATTTGAGGCAGAGGATAGTCTTGTCACATTTTAAGCAGGTAAACATACTCCAACCCAATACTAATCAGCTAAGATAACATCTTCAGTTAGACACAGAAAGAGAAATACACAAAAGTCTCAATACAATGAATGAATGAATGAATGAATGAATGAATGAATGAATGAATGAATGAATGAATGAATGAATGAATGAATGAATGAAAAAACTTTTCTTTTCATTTATGAATTCTCTAAAATACCTTTTAATATTGGTGTGACTGCAAGTGTAACAAGAATATTGTCCGTTTATAAGATTACAGAATAAGATAGTAAAATAAGAACATTGAGAGCCTGGCTAGTGTCCAGCGAAAGGCAATATGTAGTAACAACAACAACACAACCAGTATCTTCTCAAAACTACAGTTGATCAATTCAAGGCATTTTATTAATAAAACCAAGATATTACTATAAGGAATTGTAAAATGTAAACGATGTTACCTGAGTGTGAGACGTGATATTTTGTTTTCCTTCTCATTACATTTGATTAAAACCTGAAGCCGTCAGGTACAGTTCGCTTGGTCATAAACCAGGACCATTTTGAATGTAGCGATATTCGCTAAAACGAATGTAGTAAAATTAGTTTTAAAAGGGTAACAGGTATCAACGGGGAAAAAGGCAATACATGCTGTTGAATAGGGAGATATTGATGTGAATAGGGCAATGAGTATTGGATATGCTCCAATATAAGAATACCGATAGCAATATAGGCATCATGGTAGATCTAAAGTCTCTTCTGCATTGGATCAGCAATAGGGAAATGGGTGTCGTGATTTGAATAAGGTAACAGGTATTTTATATGCTCCAATATGAGAAAATAGACATCAATGGGGTATTATGGGCATCCCGGTTGATCAACAGACCTTCCAACATTGAATCGGGAATAGGGAAATTGTTGTTGTTGAATAGGGTAAAACTGATGTTAATTTTATAGGCTCATTGATAAGGCTCTAATTGATACCAATAGCGTATTCTATGCATTATAGGTAGGCACACCGTACATTCTTTCTCAAACCTTTGTATTTTCAATTAGCGCCTGACATTTCCATGAAACAATCTGTATGAATTCTTTTCGCAACAAAGTCCCTTCGTCTCAAGTTATTCATCAATTGACGCAACAGTGTCGGTTTCATAAGTGGAATGACATGGAACGATACGTCTACTGTCTAGCAGGTCATTGTCGAGTGTACCCATCTTGTAATTAGTGTTGCGTCGTTCCTTACCTGCATCAATACAAAATGACACGGTTGATTCATGCTTGTTTGTTCAAACGGAATATACCGCCACTGGCCACTATGGACGGCAATTATGCTCTCTGTATTGTTTGAACCAAACATTCCATTCGTTGATCAAAAATTCAATTTTTCTTTTCATAAATTATCGATTTAAGTCGACGACGAACTCTCAACAAAGCTACTTTTGTCTATTTAATGGAGGATTCATCGAGATATATCATGCGGAGTCAGTGTAAGATCATAAAGTCGGCGTGTAAAAAGCTTCCGGTTCTACATCGCGTTACAAATGTACTTCCTCTTTATTGCTTCCTGATTCGCTGTCTTTTCGTGTACTTTCTAAAAAGGACACAAAAGAATGGCTTAAACTGTTTTAGCTCAATGCAGCAGGATGTCCAAAAACGTTCTGCATCATGACATTAAAAGGGAGATTCAAGAAGGCGAAAGCTCTATTAAGGAGCGTCACTAAGGTGGGACAGTGGCTGTGGATACAGAGAAGTCCAGTTCTTATACGACACTTTGTCAAACCTCACCCATTATCGTAGAAAAATATGGCTCTAATGAAACCGTTTCAGCTTCTTCAGTCAAGGCTCTGGTGGAACCCTATATGGTTCTGTATGGAACCCCCAAAGCAACTGTTTCATGTGTTTCGCCCTATCTTATTATTTCAAAGAACCGTTTTTGTCTTTCTGGTTCCATTTAGAACCATCATCTTTTTTAAAGAACCCTCAAAGAACAATTATTTCAAAGAGTGCTTGATAAAGTATAGAAACAACTCCAAAGAAAGATAATAATTTCATTTTGACTCAACGTATCGATTTATTGATCAAATCACCATCCGGAGTCATGACGTTTACAATCTAAAACTTCTTTAATCCTAGCATATAATTCAACTCACTAAAATCCACTTAAAACACACAACAAAAAACAATTAAATAATAATAACTTACCGATAATTTAGCTTGAAGGAGCCATGTAGATTTTAAAATGATGCGATATCTTGTTGCTAATTGTGCACAACATTGTCTGCACAACTATTCAAGTTGATTGCCTATTCATTCTCTTTGTTTATCCACGGCGATAGTAATATCGCTCTACCACCATTTCCAAACAGCTTGACTAAATCAATAAACTAGTCAGCGCAGCTAAAGCCTACACTTATCACTCTCTTATGCCGGAATTAGCTTCTTATCCTGCAATCTCGCAGTCTATTCTTTTGTGTCTATTTTTAGAAATTAATCTGGTCATAACAAAGTCGACGGTTTCCATTTAGATGCACGATGATTACATAACCAACCATATAATCTTGATCTATATAAGTATTGTCTATTCTATTGAAATTTTTCTCGACAACGATTGCCTTGCCAATAATAAATGACAATCAGTTAGCTCTTTTGAATGTCGATCGATCTGTCTTGGAATTCCTATTTACGTGTAAATCGGACATTTGTCCTATGTATTTAAAGATGCCTTCTGGTAAAAGCTATACGGTTATCTCTGAACTGATTCGGTGGGATTTCTGACAGCAAACTATTGGTATAAGTCTTAATTATGTATGATGCTGCCTCATTGGAAAAATTTTGAAAGCTCTTTTATTTTCGGTCTGTCTGCATGGGAATCCTCCTATATAAGATGCTCTCTGTAAAACTAATCTCTGAATTGATTCGTAAGAAACTGGAAGAGCAACTTGTTCGAGGAGTCATCACTGATCCATTAGGTTTAGTTACAGTAAACGTCAGGTATACGTGTCTGTTTTATTGTGTTGCCATCTTAACACATGAGATCTTCGGAAAAGAAGTCAACGACACATATTACAAAACGTATGTAAGAAATATTATGACTACCACTTAACGTAGTCGAAGAATGATAATAAATTCATTTTGATTCAACGTTTCGGTTTATTGGTCAAACCATCATCAGGAATGTAAACTGGAGACATAGGTATATATATAGTTTATCTTTGGGTAAATGTGAAACAGTGTGTATAGATATTTACTGATACACAGATGTTTTATAATATTAAGACGGTTATTTGAAACTTCATGCTTGTTACTGAAGATGTTATCTCTCATTTAAAGTTTACCTGCCCAAAATATTATCTTCACCTGTATATATACCTATGTCTCTGGTTAAAATTACTCCTGATGGTGGTTTGATCAATAAACCGAAACGTTGAGTCAAAATGAATTCTTTATCTTTCTTCGGAGTTGTTACTATACTTTACTCTGTGAGGAATGTCCACTGACTGGCGTCAAAAGAGCTGGGGGTGAAACAATCAATTACCAGATGAATTTCAGTAAATAGGTTCACAGTCTCGTTTATCACATGTATTGTTCGGATTTTATGTCTAGAGTATGGTTCTTTCAGGGATTTATTGACCGGACAGTAGGGTGAAACTGCCACTTTCGTGTGAGGCTATCGCTTTTTTTGCTCAACTCTAAATCAATCAATTCCCAGAAGTAGAGGAGCAGAACTTTCCGAGATACATTAAGTTATTGACTGAAAACAATAGTTTATATAACCTTGAACGATGTCAAGATGTTGAACAAGGACGGGCCTATTTCCCATAGTATCAACTTATTCAGTCTGGCATTACATAATACTTGATGGGCTGTTATGAACAATTTTAGAATCAATTAATATTAAAAAGGTATAATAAAAAAATTTCATATAGATTTTATTTATCTAACTCGGAACCAAGGTAAACTAATGATTCGAGTACAAAACTCGCCGGTTAAAACGATGGTTTTCACTTCTTGGAAAAGATTAGCTAATAAATGAGCGTCGCAACATTCGTATATATACAGGGTTGTTGTATTGGTATAGCTATAACAGTGGTCGTACATACTTGTTACAGCGCCTTGCGTTTGATTCTTCGCTAGCAAACTAAACCTATTTGGCATGTAGTTATTTTTGGAAACCTCCTTGGAAAGCTGCGATAGTTGGCTTGGGTGTTTTGTGAATTGACATGCGCCAGTTTTTTTTTAATAGCGCGAAAGCTACTGTAATTTGGTTAACCTTCCAGCTCATTACAGAACCAATTGGCCAACACTTCAAATATATGGGCAGATTTAAACTTCAAAAGGGACTAGATTTTGTCTAGATTGAAAGCAAGTGCTTTGCCCGGTGTCAACACACTTGGACTGGATTGATTATCGTGTGGGTTGCCTTCCAAATCGATATTCATAAAGGGGAGACTTCCGTGACACGATAGTGTTGTGTCATAGAGGAAAACAATCACACACGCGCCGTTTTGTACCGGGTAAAGAACATCAGTAAAAGTTTACTATCGCCTGCATTCGTGACACAAGCACAGTCATACAGCTTACAGTCTGCAAAAGATAACTATATTCGTGACTTACACACGTTTTGAATAACATTGAATAATCACCTTTTCTAAATTATTTATTCGTAGCTTGAGTTTTTCTTAAGCAACTAACCTTATGCTTCCAAGAATAACCTTACCTTTCTATTAAACACAGGATGTAAACAGTTTCAACATGGCAATGTGAATACCTGAACGTACATATTTACCTAATACCTGGTATCGATGTTCATGTTGTTCATTGCTTTCGATATTTCTAAAATAAAATATATTCTTTATCTTCAAACTGTTGGCGGTGAGATTAACTTTCATTAGCAACTCAAATAAATCAATGTAGATGCTTTTTTTGTAACCGGGGATCAATATGGATGCGTTTAGCTTTTGAAGGGTCTATCGATTATCTGGTATACCTTTTACCGGTGGATTTGAAATAAGGGAGAATAGGATCTGAGCAGAATGTGAACGAATGTGGTATTGGGCACGTGTCCTACTACAGCGTTTGGGTGGAGTATTGAGTCAGCGTTAGTAGATACTGACTGGGTGGGGTGTTGAGTCAGCGTTAGTATATACTGGCTGGGTGGAGCATTGAGGCAGCGTTAGTATATACTGACTGGGTGGGATGTTGAGTCAGCGTTAATATATACTGACTGGGTGGGGTGTTGAGTCAGCGTTAGTATATACTGACTGGGTGGAGTATTGAGTCAGCGTTAGTATATACTGACTGGGTGGGATATTGAGTCAGCGTTAGTATATACTGACTGGGTGGAATATTGAGTCAGCGTTAGTATATACTGACTGGGTGTGGTGTTGAGTCAGCGTTAGTATATACTGACTGGGTGGAGTATTGAGTCAGCGTTAGTATATACTGACTGGGTGGGAT
>JAQQZZ010127512.1:0-14049 GCA_030265115.1 Mopalia vespertina | reverse complement strand
TCTCTGACAGAATTACATTCCGACTCCTTTTTTATAATTGTGACACAAGGATGGAATCCTCTCTGACAGAATTACATCCCGACTCCTATTTTATATTTGTGACACAAGGATGGAATCCTCTCTGACAGAATTACATTTCGACTCCTATTTTATAATTGTGACACAAGGATGGAATCCTCTCTGACAGAATTACATTCCGACTCCTATTTTATATTTGTGACACAAGGATGGAATCCTCTCTGACAGAATTACATTCCGACTCCTTTTTTATAATTGTGACACAAGGATGGAATCCTCTCTGACAGAATTACATTCCGACTCCTTTTTTATAATTGTGACAAAAGGATGGAATCCTCTCTGACAGAATTACATTCCGACTCCTATTTTATAATTGTGACACAAGGATGGAATCCTCTCTGACAGAATTACATTCCGACTCCTATTTTATAATAGTGACACTTGGATGGAATCCTCTCTGACAGAATTACATTCCGACTCCTATTTTATAATTGTGACACAAGGACGGAATCCTACCCTATTCTTTACCACCATATAATCATGGCAGTTTGTTCACTTTGCCAAAGTACCTTACTTAATACGTTGAACCAAAACACAGGATGCTGCACTTTCATATTAAACATGTACAGATAACCAATATACTCTGAACTCTGCAACTGAAGTCTTAATCAACCTTCATCATGAACGAAACACACTATGTTGACAAACATCGTGATCCTCCATTACTGTCCCCCTCTCGTCATGTACTGAAGAAAGAATCGAGCTGGGTAAAGCCCCCTTATAAGATTCTAAATATGTTATTGAAATGCACTTCTCAAGAATTTGAATACACAAAATATGTTGAAAAGAAAAATAATTCTTTTTCTATTTCATTAAGTCATTTATATTTTCTGATCTCGTGTAACAAATACAGTTTACTGCAAATCTAAAATGAATGAAGTTTTAATGGCATCTTAAAAGTCATTGTGGTGCACAACAATTAATGGGTTACTTTCAGAAAGGTTTCGTATAGTCTGAGAAAAATCAGAGAATGTTATCAATACAATCAGCTTTCTTGTGTAGGTTTACATACTTTGCGAGGCAAAATGCTGAAGTATTCGCTGAATTATAGGCCTAATGTGTTTCCATAGTTCCGACTTGAAATAAATCATGTGATGTCTCCAAATCCACTTGCCAACAATTCGGTTCAGTGATCATATAACTGACAAGTTACAAAATAAAACAGATCGATACAGGATCAATAGGTTCACGCTAAACTATGTATTGGTCTGGATGGCTATATACGTAGCTATATTTAAGTATTAAACCCAGTCGTTCCTTTTGTCTCGGGACACTGGGAGCAACGGAGGATATTACTTTTGTCATTATATCCTGTAAGCTGTTTAAAGAGCCTCAAAGTCTTACACTTCAATCCGTTAACCTTGACTGTCTTGAAAGTAGAAGGGAAATATCCATGCATTCGTGATCACGGTCTATCTAATTGACGATCATATCGATTAATTAGGGCTGATTGAGTTTTCTTTCCAAGTTAGATTAGTAAACAATCCAGAACAGTAAATCGTGGTTATATGGCGGGAAGATGACGAGACTGTCACAGTACTGGCTCACACCGGTCTATAGCTTTATAGATCAATGGAAGAACAGAAGGTTTAATTTACCCGGCAACATTCTACTGGAACATGTAAAGAGGTGTTATGAGTAGCTCAAAGATTATCAATCCATTGGGAACTGTTGTAATACCAAATCGATTAAGAGAACCAACAGAAATAAAATTCCAATAAATAGACTACAAAAGATCAAAATCATAAGACAGTCTCTTTTGAGAGGATATGAGATTACTTAAACGTCATTAGGACATAGAACAGGCTACCTACAAACCAGACACGGGTTGACCACATATTCATATTAACACAATCTGAAAGAGGAAACACACTTTTCTAAGAAGATCATCTATTCGTTGTCACACATGCTGGTTTTTTTTGTGGGGTTGAATATTTCATTGTGATAAATGTTCACCGAAGAATTGTACATGAATAAACATTTTGGGGTCATTCTTTCACCAATAGAGTTTCAGGGCGGATCTTGAAATTAAATTAACACATGATGTTAGGGACATAGACGAAAGCTATTGCTTGAATGCTCAAGATTTTATGGTAACAAACCGAGCCCGACATTTTGAGTGAAGAGTACTTTGTGGAGTAATAACTGGACTATCATTGCAGAATTATTGTTTTTCTTACTATTTAATAGTTTGTCCAATTGTAAATTATAACAATTGTGTGCAATCGGAAGTTATGAGGGTCAATACGATTATAAAATGGATCGACCCATTTGATTTTAAAGAATATATATATAATTTTATATGAATACAAATAAAAGCAAAGCCTCTGACTTACTGAGACGAACGGAATAAGCTACATTTAATCCAATATTGATCATTTATATATTTAACTTGATAGCACCTGTAATTTACCGGACCTCCACCTTAAAGGGATTTATGTAGCATGTTTCCTATCAATTTTGTTACAACCAATGTCTTAGATTAATTGTGTAGGGTTGATTTCACGAATAAGTAATTATGACTCTGACTATTAGGATGGTTGGAGCGTAGCAATGCTGTCTATAGCTTAACACTGGAGAGAGATTAATTTTCTCACATGGTAAAATTCTCCACATTAAATGGTGGTGCTAATATAAATTTTTCTAATGTGCCAGACTCCTCTACCGGAAGACCTCTGGCTCAAGGGTGGCATAGGAGCGCACAGTGCTTTTTTTACTTATTATAGCACTGGAGGGAGATTGATTTTCCCAAAAAACAAAACACTTGAATTGTTGTGGTAGTGTCAATCAATTCTAAAATACACCGTGATCATATTCGTGCAATACCATTGAGCATGCACGGCGAATAGTACCGACCAATTATATACTCGATTAAATCTTTACAGCATGTCATAAATGTCACTGCTTACATGGACCGATATCCATTCATAGGGTAACAATAACACCCAACTGTGAAAACACACCGTCATTAAATAACAGCAGGTGATTGATAAATTAAGGTAATAAAATAACATCTAACGAGAACCACCCATATATTTGCAACTCAATTAATACATGATTCATTAAACACACTCTTTATGCGTGTTCTGTTCAAGTACGTGTTCACTATAACTGATCAATAACCAACCAATCTGTCATTCATATACTTAAATCGGGTGTATGAGAGAAACTCACAGGATGTTGGACACTTAAATATGTTTAATCTCGCGAGTCGATCTGTATCGATTCTGGCATATGACTAAACTTTGTATATCATTTATATGGTATTAAGTCTATTTTGGTCATGAGAAAGAGCATCCCCCGACACAGCCAAACCCCCACCTTCTGGTAGGGTGCTGTGTTGTCCTGTTTGATCACTAGGTCCACCCAACAGTATTTATTCATATATGCTTATACTGTTACAATACTTCTAGCTTCGATATAAAATGTCATTCTAGTGACAACAAATACATTACCCTCTGAGAGGATTTGTTTCTACTTTTAGACTGTTCCAATATTATAATAGCCCGCTCTGTGTCCACATGACCTTTAAGTTATCCCACGGTTTCTGACTAATCTCTAATCATGTTGATCTTCAGTACTCTATTAAATGGAAAGTGATTTCTGCCCTTTCTCTAAATAGATTTATCGTTCAACAGTTTCTTTTGGATGGATAGTCTATCAAGTACTCATAATACCTCTTTTGATTTTCTTTTTGGATGATGTCGGGTAAACTAAAACTTCTGTTCTTCCATTGATCTGTCGAGTTCTTCACGGCTATGAAGCAGAACCGCGAACTTGAATGCCAGTCTCGCCACATCCTACCACGATTTAACAACGACTTACTGTTTTGGAATGTTTACGCATCTAACTGACGAGCATACCCGGAATAAGAAGTTGCTGAGCGCTCATCAGTCAACATGGCCGTCAATAAGACAGATCGTGATCACCAGTGGATATTGAACGGGTTTTTATTTGCCATAAGAGGCGTCAGTGTCAAGGTTTATAGAAGTCATTTGTATTGTAAGCCCTCGTGGTTCTTTCCATGTTATTATTTATGATGGTTAACACTTACTCCAATTGTTCTACGGGTATCGGGACAAAAGGGGCTACTTGGTTGATGCTTAAAGATATCTGCGAAGTCAACCAGCCCACCATATCATAAGCTGTGAAAGTATTGATCGCTTATCGATCTGTTATAGGGCTAGGTACTGATTAATGATCACTCAGGCTTCCAAGGCTCACAGCTTTCTTAATGGTTGCATTCATTCGTTAATTGATCTGTTGCAAAGGCATTTGAAACATGCCTAATTTAACAGTTGTGTGAACAAAGGCCTTATTGTGAAATATGAATGTTTATTTTAGTGGCTTGTTCGTATGAATTAAAGTACGTGAAAGATGTTTTTAGATTTCAAAATAACATATGTAATTCTGCTCCACGTATATTCATTATTAGTCAGTCAAACGTCTGTATGTGTCATATTTTCAATTTACCTTGGAGTTATATTTGTTACATATTTAAACATCAAAAGGAAACAAATAAAATATAAAACTGGAACCAAAACTTGATTCAATGCCATTCTGAATCTGGTATATAGAAGGGAGCTGAGCAGGAATGTTATATGTCTCAACATGGTTAAACACAGATAGCCAGGTAATCAACAACTCGTGTCATTAGGTCTACTTGTTTCTTTATGTCAACACGTGATAAAATGAACAAACTGGGTAAAAGACCTGTGATATGGAATGAAAGGAAGGAGCACCCAGACAATCCATTCTGATCTGGTGACAAGGTTCTACACGCAGGACGTGACAGGCTGATTCTGAAGGAAAAGGTCCTCTTCATCACTGAAAGGACAGATCCACCCACAGCCCACTTGTCAGCTGGTAGTAACACGCACTGTTTAGTTGCCGGCTGGTTACCTCAATGTTAAGTACTCCGAGAAACAAACAATGTTAAAACTCAGGTAACCAGATGGCAACTGAAAGGTTACTAATATGGTACTGAGCCGTTAAAATGGTCGTGGTTTGGTTTTGTTGGGAGAATGCTCTTTCTTATGACAAGAATAGACTTCTTTTCTTTGAAATACCAAACAACATAAACTGTATACAAAGTTTAGTCATGTACTATTATCGATAACGATGGACTCATGAGATTAAATGCATTTATATGCCCAACATCATGTGAGCTTCGTTCATACACCCGATTAAAAGATATAAACAAAGATTTATTCGTTATTGATCAATTATACATCGAGCACTTACTTGAACAAAACACGCCAAAAGAATGTATTTAATGAAGCATGTATTAATTGAGTTGCAAACGTATGGGTGGTTCTCGTTAAATGTTATTTTATTACCTTAATTTATCGATGAACTGCAGTTAATTGATGACGATGTGTTTTCACAGTTGGGTGTTATTGTTATCCCTATAATTGGCATCGGTCCATTTATAAAGCAGTGTTCATAGAAATTGATAATGTAATACTCGACTGGAAAGGAAACAGAAGCACAGAGCATTTCTGACATTCTGTTAGAGAAGTCATTGAGTAATTGAGTGGTCCTTTACGTCGTTCATTCTGAAGGGCATTACACGAATATGATCACAATGTGTGTTTAGCAGTAATTGTCACTAATACAACCATTCAATGCGGAGTATTTTGCTTTGTGAGGAAGTTAATCTCCATCCAGTTCTAAGTACAGACAACATTGCCCCGCTCCAACCATCCTAATAGTCAGAGGTCTTCCGACAGAGAAGTCTGGCTCGTTTATTGAATGCCCTACCTTATTTATTTGCTTATAAGTTATCCTCGACAAGTTTGTGATGGTTTATAGTTGTACTAAAGATTTCGCTCAACAAGGGAGATATTTCTGTCCAGGTTACATCAGTGTCTGTGTGTCGAATGGTGTTTAGTTATGTCATGAAATCAACCCTACACAATTAATCTTGACAATTGATTGTAACAAAATTGTCAGGAAACATGCTAGAGAATTCCCTTTAAGGTGGCTGTCAGGTAAAGTACAGGTGCTAAATCAAGTTAAGTATATTTATTAGAATTGGATTGTGTGTATCTTCTTCCGTCAGACACAGTAAGTCAGTGACTTCGTCTCTGTATAAAGTTTTATTAATTTAAAACAATGTAAATATGTGTTTTGTTGAGAATGAAATGGTTCGATCCATTATCTATTGTAATATGTGAATAAATTATACGTTACTTCCAATCGCACACAATTGTGATAGTTGACAGTTGGATTGCGGTTGCTCAAACTACAGAATAGAAAGAAACACACATTCTGGTGTGATATTCCAGTAATAACTCCACAAAGTACTGACTCAAAATATCTGCCTCAATTTGTAATCCCAAAACCCTGTCCAATGAAACACTACTTTCGTCTTTATATGTTTCCAACAACACGATGTGGTGATTAAATATCTAGATCCGCCCTGAGGCTCTATTTGTGAAAGAATGACCCCCAAAAGTTTATTCATATACAATAATTCGGTGAACATCTATAATAATAGACTATTCGACCCAACAAAAATGTAGTATGTTTGACTACGAATAGATGAACTAAGAAAAATCTGTTTCTTCTTAAAGACTATTACAATCTAAAAATGTTCTCATCCAGTGTCTGGCTTGTAAGTAGCCTGTTCTATGTCCTAATGACTTTTAAGTAATCACACATCCTCTCAAAACAGTCTCTGTAATATTGATCTTCAGTACTCTATTCGTTGGAACTTTATTTCTGTATGTTCTCTAAATTTTGTGATAACAACAATTTCAAATGGATTGATAGTCTTTGAGCTATTCATAACACTTTTTGTATCAAACCTTCTGTTCTTGCATTGATCTGACGAGCTATATACGGGTGTGAGCCAGTACTGTGACAGTCTCGTCATCTTCTCGCCATATAACCACGATTTACTGTTCCGGATTGTTATTTCTAAATCCCACTCGGAAAGACAACCAAATAAGCATGATCGTCAATTACGTGGACTGTGATCACGAGTGGAGATTTCACTTCTCGTTTATCAAGAGGCACCACTGTTAAGGTTAACGGATTGAAGTGTGAAGCTCTTTAAACAGTTTACAGGATATAATGACAAAAATAAAATCCTCCATTGTTCCCAGTGTCTCGAGATAAAAGGAACGACTGGGTTTAATACTTAAATATATCTATACGTATAGTCATCCAGACCAATACATAGTTTGTAGTGTGATATTATTTATCCTGTATGTATCTGTTTTCTATGGCCAGTTATATGATCATTGACGATCAATAATCAGTACCTGACCCTATAACAGATCGATAAGAGATTAATAGTTCCACGGCTTATGATATGATGGGCTTGTTGACGACGCAGATATCTTTAAGCATCAACCAAGTAGCCCCTTTTGTCCCGAGACATGTGGACAAATCGGCATAAGTGTTAACCATCATATATTATAACATGAAAAGACCCACAAAGGCTTAAGATATAAATGAGTCCTTTTAAGCTTGACACTGACACCTCTTATGGCCAATAAAGACCCCTACAATATCCACTGATGATCACGACCTGTCTCTCATTGACGGTTATGCTAATTGATTAGCGCTGATTTCGCTTCCATTCCGAGTGTGATTTGGGTGTTGGGTAAATACTCCAGAACAGTAAATCGTGGTGAGATTGTCATTCAAGTTCTAGGAATACTACTTTATACACTCGAACACCGCGTCAATAGCTCGTCAGATCAATGGAAGAACAGAAGGTTTCATTTACCCGGCTTCGTCCAAATATAACATTAAAAGAGGCATTATGACTAGTTGATAGACTATCAATTCAATAGAAACTGTTGTATGACAAGTCTATTTAGAGAACTATAACACAAATCACTTTCCAATTAATAGACTACTATATTGATTAAGAGATCAATATCATTAGAGATTGTTCAGAGACATTGGGATTACTAAAGGCCACGTGGACAGAAAACTGACCAGCGATAAACCAGACAAGTATTGGCCAAATTGTGGGATTACAACAGTTTGAAAGTAAAAACTGATTTATCAGATGACGTCTTTATTTATTTGGTATTTCACAGGCTGCATTTTCAAGTCGATGTTTTAAATGGATACAGTAGGGGTATTATCTCATGGAGGAGGATTCAGGACAGGCGTTGGTTCTGTGCATATATAAGCGAAAGTGATTGTTTAATTGCTAAATGATCTCTCGAATTTGAGATATTCTGATGTAAAACGATCCATAAAGTAAAAGCATGTTGTTCCCATACGGTCTAATTTGTTAACATGCCGAAAATAAAAAATTGGAAAAAAAAACGTAAATGAAATTTAATCTATTATATGTAACATGCTTTATGAAAACTAGACATATATCATCAAATCACTTATAGATTATTACAAACTTTAACAAGAATATAACAGTATTGGAATATTGGAATTATAATTTTGACGAGAACTAAATAAATTTTATTACACAGTTCACTCTTTAAACAGGTAATATTACCAACTTTGCCAGCCAACAGTTTAATTAGCGAATGAATAGGAGTCTCATTAGAGTGTTTAAAGCGTTAGTTATCATTAATCAGTTATAACAGATTGATAAAAGATCGATAGTTTCACATCAAACTATGTGTTGGGCTGGTTGACTACGCAGGTATCTTCAAGTAATTGACCCAGTCACTTCTTTGTCCTAAGACACGTGGAAAAATTGACAGACGTGTCAAACATTAACGTGCAGCCTCTATAAAAAGCTTCAAATTCTTACAAAGCAACCTAGCACTGTAAACCTCGAACTGGCGCCTTTTATAGAAAATGAAGACCTGTTCGGTTTTCCCTGATGATCACGAACAGTCTAATCGACGACCATGTTACCTGAGCAAACATTACATTCCAGAACAGTAAGTCGTGGTTAAATCGTGGTAAGATGTGGCGAGACTGTCATTCAAGTACGCGATAATGCTTCATATCCGTCAAGAGTTCAACAGATCAATGGAAGAACAGAATATTTCGTTCCAATGGAATATTAAACAGGTAATATGTAAATGAACTAAACCGCGAACCCCTGAGCTACTCCACATAAACATTTACTATACGAGCTTTCGGGTTGTATTCACTTGAATGTGGACCGAAAACTCGTATAGTAAGTGGAGTAGCGCAGGGGTTCGTGTTTGTATTCATTTAATACAACCAACGTAGTAGGGCTCACTTTTCCCTAAAGTCAAAACAAAGTAGTTTGTAGTAAACTATCTATCCAGTACAAATGGTTGTACGAAAAGTCTACTTAGAGTACCAATACAAATCGCTTTCTGTTTTATAAGAATAAGTATTGTGGGATCATTCTCTCGCAAATAGGGATTCTGGGCACATCTGGATTCTTAAATCAACAGATGATGGCGTTGAGTTCCCTGTTGTTTTTTACCATGTAAAAGGGAATGGGATATAGATCGACTGCTTGATGAGTTATTGTTAGAGATTCATCATAGAAAATCATTTAATTTTTGAAAGAAATGATTTCTTCAGACCGAATAGGAACGATAGGCCGCAGCTTTCGATCTCTCGGATTTAAAATTTTGTGATGTGAAACGTACCGTAGAGTGAAACCATCCTGTAACAGAGCTTTTGGATTGAGAAATAAATATTTTTTTTAATTGACTGATCAAAGTCGGTAGAGATGTTTCTCTATAGTTATTTAAAATAAAATTTTGGTTACTTTTAAACTTCCACTTAGCCGTCAAAGTTGGGGATGGAAGTACCAAACAAGTATATGGCCTCTGCTTCTTGGGGAAAAAATAAGTATAACTCTGTAATTAACGCAAATATACATTATCTTTGGTAACCATAAGTTGCAGACTTCAATATTCGATCAATTATATTTCAATTTAGTTTCCAGATTTTAAAAGAACATGGGATGCAAAGTGGTTTAATACTCTATAAACTATGTATATATTGATTTTGAAAGTTTGAATGCTTTTACACAAGTCCGATATTTACATTCATCCCATAAATAAGTAAATTTCTCATATCTCCACACGTGGGATACATCTAGCCGTTTTGAGAGGTTTCAATGTGACGGTGATCGTTCATCGTTAACTGACATTGTAACAGATCGATACAAAAACTCGATAAGTCCATGCACACCAATGACCAGACAATGGGTGTGCTGGTGAACTGTATACATCTTTAAGTAGTTAACTCTATTGTCCTACGACACTTGGAACAATTGGGGAACGTGTTGACCATTATAAACTGGAACCTGTAAATAGATCAAAGTCTTACGATGCAAATAAGTCCTTTAGCCCTTGGCACTGGCACCTCTTATAGCAGAAAAAGACCCGTTGCATACCCGCTGTTGATTACGACCTGTCTAATTGGCGGTGATGTCGATTGATTAGCACCGATTCAGTTCTCTTCTGAGAAGTTGGACGTGTAAGTAAAGCTGTACATTAAGTGGTAGGCGGAGACTGATAAGTATAGTAAAATATGTTCGCACCTCTCCTGCGATGAGGCGGAGTGTTGGGATGGAGATTCCTGTTGCCCTGGTGCTAAAGGGCAACATGAAAGCGATCTGTGATGTCTTTCTAATGTATTACGTCCTATGATTGTCCTGTAGTTTGTCCTGTATTGTCTTGGTGTGTTGCCAGTGCTGCTGAGGGTGGTTTCCTACACCCAGTGGGCTGGCACGCAGTCATGTGAGTGAAAACATCTTGAGAACGGTGTTAAACCCCAATCAATCAATCTCTTGCGATAAGAACTGGCACTTCTGTAATTTTCGTTGTTTTTTGTGTAAGGGCATACTCGTTCGCCAAGAAAGTGAGCTTGGAAGATAATCACAACGTAAATATCACCAATCGATTTAGAGTCAAACACAACAAACAGAGAGTGAAAGAAAAATAAACCCGAAGGCTGTTAGTTTGGAATAAAAAACGATCTCAATTCAAATTTTTCTTTATCCTTCAAAATACACAAGCTGGGTAGCTAGCAGGTCCGCCACTAAAGGTTTTTTTTTGTGTGAAGATATATGCTCATAATCCCAGTAAAATCACCGTTTCCTATTTTTGTTTAAGAGCCATTTTTTGCCCTCAAAGAGCCAAAGAGTAAAAATGATGGTGTGTATCCCCATTTTGGTGCAATATGCCGTGTCCGGCATATTTTTTGTGAAACCTAGTGAAATACAACCGCATCTATGCATGGTATTAAATATCTGTATTTGAGTGATGGCCATTTTGGTTTGTGGAATTAGATAAAATGCAATACCATCTGTTTCTGACCTAGATGTACAAGTTTCAAGTTAATCAGTGAATTTGTTCTGATATTATCAACTTCACAAAACGTAGGAGTGAATATTGTAAAATGATGCAATGGTGGCCATATTGTTTTATGGAATTTGGTGAAATGCAATCTCATCCTTTGTCTTAATGGGGGGGAAGCTCCCCTAAAAGTTTCAAGTTATTGAGTGAATTTGTTCTCAAAATTATCATGTTTACAACACATAAGCGTGCATATTGAAAAATTATGCAATGGCAGCCATATTGTTTTGCGCAATTTGATGAAATGCAATCATATCCTATGTCTTAGTCGGAGAAAGCTAACTTCCGTTTTTCAAGTTAATCTGTGAATTTGATCTAAAAATTATCATGTTCACAACACATAGGCGTAAATATTGTAAAAAGATGCAATGACGGCTATGTTGTCTTTGATAAAATGCAATTTCATCCGTTGTCTTAATAGGAGAAGGCTACATTTCAAGATATCCTTTAATTTGTTACAGAGTGATCGTGTTCACAACTCACATGTATACAGACATGAATATGGTAAAATAATGCAATGGCGGCCATCTTGTTTTACGAAACTTGGTTAAATTCAATCCCATCCATTGTCTTAAAGGCAGGAAGCTATATTCAATGTTTAAAGTTAATCCGTGAATTTATTCTCTACTTATGGGTGTTCATAACACATACAGGCATGAGTATTCTAAAATTATGTAATAACAGCCATAATAACGGCCGTTTTGTTTTACGGAATTGCAATTTACGGAACTTCAATCCCATCTGTCGTCTAAAGAGGAAGCTACATACCAAGTTTGAAGGTAATCCACGAAGTTATTCTCTACTTATCGTGTTCACCACATATACAGGCATTGATATTATAAAATTATATAATAACAGCCAGTTTGTTTTACGGAATTGGGTGAAAGGCAATGCCATCCGTCGTCTTAACAGGAGGAAGCTTCACTCCAAGTTTGAAGTTAATCCGTGAATTTATTCTCCACTTATCGCGTTCACAGCACATACAGGCATGAATATTTAAAAATTATGTAATAACGGTCATTTTGATTAATGGAATTTGGTGAAATGCAATCCCATCCGTCGTCTTAACAGGAAGAAGCTACATACCAAGTTTGAAGTTAATCTGTGAATTTATTCTCTACTTATCGTGTTCACAACACTTACAAGCATGAATATGCCACAATTATGTAATAACCATCCGTCGTCTTAACAGGAGGAAGCTACTTGTATATACCAAGTTCAAATTTAATCCGTGAATTTGTTTTCAAGCTAGCGTGTTCACAAACATTTGTGATGGATAGACGGATGGAAAGACGCCGAGTAGCATTTCTAAGTCCCCCCTACTATGTTAGTGGTAGACAAAAACCGATTATAGACAACAGGTAGCTGATTGAATGGCTGCCTTCCTCATGTGTTTGGCCACATGCTTGCCAGGAATATTTCTGTGTCTGGCTTGTACTGTTTCAGGATTTCTATATTTTGGATACCTTTCTTTAGCTTAAAGATTACTCAATGTCATTTTCTTATAATTATTATTTAAAATGAGTGATAGTCGTGAAATATTAGTCATACCGCGGTCACTGACAAATTTGATAAACTCTCAACAACCGGCAGCCGCTGTGATAGAGCTATGCTCAGTATGGGGCCAAACTACTGCTGTAGTCATTTGGAACATCAATAGAAAACCTACAGAAATGCCGACGTGATCTACAGCGTGATCTTCGTATATATTGAAAAAGAGTGATTAAATTCAGCCGGACAAACATGACCGCAGCTATTTACTTTAAAATAACTTTAAATTTGTTTTGTAGTTCTCTAGATTCATTATCTAACATCCATCTATATAATCAGGATACACGAAGTAGCTACTCTAGACGAAGTAGCTACTCTCTAAAACCACGTGCGTCAGCTATTGAATACTGTGTATTGTTTTCGCCACAGTTGTCAGTGATTTTTGCAAGCACTGTTTACGCCAATGATCAACTTACCTCATTGGTTTAAACTGATATTAAAAAACCCAAAAAGGTAAATTTCGTATCAGACCATTCAAATTTCGAAGTCGAAAGGCTAATAAACTAGAAAGATTGTTCAAGGAGATATTTATAGCATAGTAAAGTGTTATGCGAATTCAACAGAAATTACAGAAGTAGGATTGGCAAGAATATTTACTGATAAAAGCAAATATACTTGAGCTTTGTAATGAATACGAAGGTTTTGGGTTATGACGTTACGACATGAAGAGTGATGTCCCTTTGTCTTATGGCACAGTAGGGCAGCCTGCCTATACTTTAACATTGCGGGTTGTTGGTTTTCAGGAAAATAGCTTTAAAATTGTAACTTTTGCAAAAAATAATATTTTAAGCTATGGGTCAAGGAAATTCATATGGTCTTATTAACGTTTATCTGTTAATTTGCAATATTCCCTATACCGCCCATGTTAAAAATCGTGGATAAGCCTCCCTTGCCATAAACCGATAACGTTATTTAGCAAAGGGACGTTACTCTGTTGTCGTAACGTCATAACTAGAAACCTCCGTATTGCAATATTAGGAAACCGCTATGGGAAAAAGGGTGACCCACAGCATGGATTATAAACAGAAAAACAAATGGTCATTTCTATCGCGTTGTTGCGTTTACCGCTAGTCCTATATGTACCACTGCTAATGAATGGTTCTTGAATTTCGTTTGGTTTGGAACTTGAAAGTTC
>JAQQZZ010127501.1:0-14049 GCA_030265115.1 Mopalia vespertina | reverse complement strand
ACCAAGTGTCATAACGAGTATTCGAATATCACAAAACGGGTATTCGGTTACGAAAATCAGTACCCGTTTCAGCACTAATGTAAGGTCACAGTTTCAGCTGTCCAAAGAAAAACCTGATAACACAGGGCTATGGTAAACACCAAATTCAGCCAAAACAAGCCAAAGTCATCCGATTTTCTTCTGTAGATTTTGCAAGTCATATGTAGTAATTTGATATCTAAATTTCTAGATTGCTAAAAGTATCAAATTTAAATATTCTTCAAATATAAACAGGGTGCATAAAGTTCGAACATACATATATTAGACTAGTCTGCCCATTACATCCTATAATCATAGGTATTTGACCTTGTTTCTGGGTATAAGGTGTTTATGGTTGCAATTCAAGCATGTTGTTGAATGTGTTATACAGGTAAGTTATCTCAAAATAGCATGCAAGTCATAAACTCATTGTTTTATGCAATATTTTTTTCTTATCCAGCATCATAGTGTGAACAGGTCTTTGTCATACTCTGTGACAGTTTTGTCTTCATTTTGATACCATTTTCATTTTCTTTAATTCTTTTTACCTTCACACCTAGCTATTTCCCCCCTTTTCTGTTTGGCACAGGTGTTGGTTGGGGTGCTGTTTGATTCCCTTTTGTGTGTCAGATCTTCAAGATGCAGTCCATATCTGTCCAAATTGCCGAAATAAAGTTGGTGTGTTTCGAAGGCTTCAATAACTGGATTGAAAGCATTTATACACTATACTGTTACTGTCTCACCGATATGTTATATTCTACAAAGATTGTTGTGATTAGATCTGAATTATTTTTTATAATCCATATTCACTACAAAGGTTCAAGAGTCTGTCATGATAATTTTTGATCTGTAAGCTTATTTCTTTCGAATCTTTTTTTAATAAAATTTTTTATTGTAAAAAAGGTGACACTAAATGAAATGTTTGGTTTTAAAAAGATTAATGCCTGTATCAACATGTTGGTGGGATAAATTATTGTAACATTGAAGGCTTAGAGAAAGTTAAATACTTAAATGCCATAAACTGCATACATTGGATTTAAAAGAGATCAAATTGTGGCATGTGAGATAATTTCATAAATAGCCTCTAATTTTAATGTCTCAAATGATAAAATAATGTCCTATGTTTTAAATGAAATTACTCATGTGTATTTTTTTTTTTAATTACTGTTTTTGCTTAAAAAAAAATTGGCTTCATGACAGTGGAGAAACTTCAGGAACTAATTTTTTTTTTCAACGACAAGAACTGAACACATAAATACGCACTACATATTGTGTTATCATCAAAAGCAAAATTCGTATCATGATGCCTAATTAATAGATGGTGCCTTACACTATTATTTGGTTTTATTTTTAAAAATGGTGAAAGAATCGGACACTTTAAGCCGGATTACATTTAAGGTGGTTGTTTTTCCCCCTCATTAACAAGGGAAAGTTTTTGGTGGTTTATTTTGTATTGTTTGTTTCATTTCTTTCGCCTGGGGAGATTTTTATAATTCTTATGTTAGTGGTTGGACATAAGGGGTATACCGTAAATGTTTTATGATGATTTTATGATTCAAAATAAGAATCACTGACAATTACGCCAATGTTCATCCGCCATATATACTGAATCAGGTGGTTTACTGGTAAATTATATACCTTAGAATAGCTTATTTTTTACAACAATACTTTGTAGACTTTGTCTTTTCATATGTGAATTTATGTTTTTTATATGATTTTTAATGTCCTTCTTCAGGTGTTATAGTGTTACAACTTAACCATGCTTGTATAGTATAAATGACATGACAAATAATGTAATTATTATATGACCTTATATTGTTATATCATATTTTCCGATCATTGAAGGTCTTAAACTTATCACATTGTCATACAGTAAACTGTATTCTTGGACCCTGAACACACAACATGTGACTGTTCGATACAGTGGACTCCAGAGAGAAGAGTCTTTGGTGAATGATTAAAAAGTAACAACCTATGCAGATCTATATATTCACTATCTATACTAATGGTCCAATATAGTTTAATGTACGACCACAGCATTAATTTAAGCTAATGTTGGTTATCACAAAATAGGATATACTAATCCTGTTATGCAAGGAGTTCTGCAGAGCAACACGATTAAAATAGGGGACAACAGTGATTCTGTACAGGCCCCTTCAAAACACCTGTAATGATCTATCAGATAAAGCTTAAAAGGTTTGACAGAATCTTCCTCTCTTCTTTTTTTTAAATTTTATAATTGGATCTTTTTACAAAGTGCCTTTTGAAACAAGCTAATGTGATAATGTCTTGATAACTGGAAGTCAATTTTGAATAATCTATTAAGGAGTCTTTTTTTCTTTTAATCTGCATTGTTGTGAATGCATCCAACATGTGGTTAAATCTGTGGATGTGGTCATATGATATTTCACTTATAAGATATCCTGGCTTTGCAATGTTAGTGTTTGATTCTAAACTGAGAACCCCACTATACAATGTCAAGTGAATTTTACTTGAGGGTAAGTGAATATACTTGGACAGATCAGTCATACTTAGTTGGCCTGTATCAAGAACTTATGCATCTTCACTAGCCTAGAGTTTTATTCCGAGCTACTCTGCATTACAACCCTTGGCGGATTATTTGCATATTATCGGACTCCGCTTCCAAGCCATTGATTGGATATGTGGGAACTTCTATGCAGCCAATCAAATGTTGTGGTATGACAGGACAGTGATAGTCCTTAAAGAAAGAGGGAAGTGTTGTTGAAAAAGGGATATGTTCGGGGTATTCAACCAACTCAATGAGAGTATTGCATATGTACCCACCCCAACAGACACCAACTCTCCATATATACAAATTGTCAAAACTAGAGTATAACATTCAACATATGTAATCAGCACTTCAACTCAAAACCCCAATCAAACAAACAAACAAAACTTGGTCATTTTATCCGACATGGGGCAAAACTGTACTTCTATTTATATGTGATTAATCGGCCAAGGGTTGTAATGCCGAGTAGCTCAGAATAAAACTCTTGGCTAGAGAAGATGGAACTTATGATATTGGGCAGGTTTTATCCCATCTATATCCATGTAGTAGTAAAATTTATTCATTTACTTTTCTTTCAGTTTGTACATGTATATTAGATTGTAATTGTAAAAATAAATATGAACAAATTTATTCATATCTTAAAATGTTTCCCTATGTAACCTGTTATGTTATTATATAATTAGTTTTGTAAAACAAACTTAATCAGATTGTAAAATATTTCTCTACAACATGTGCCTGTTTAGTTTCTTACTAGATTGAGGGGTTCTGACGTATAATATTTATTTATAATCACCTGTACATGATCAGATAATTAAAATTTTATGTTTACATAGCTTATTTGTTAATATCTTCTTTCCTATGTTGGAACTGTGAGGCTGGTGGAAACTACTAATGCTTTGAGATTAGTGACCAAATGACAATAATGGAACTACCAAGGATGAAGCGTCTTTTTCAGTTGTTAATCAAAAGCCTACCAACTGGTCTTCAGCAGTAAACTAGCACATGGCTTTATGGCATTTAACTTCTGCTCTGTAATAGAGTGGTTTAACATTTCAATGTCTATTTGGACATTGTTATCACGCATGTACGATCAACAAGTGAAAACTAAATAAATATATCGAAAATTGCGTTAGGATACAAGGGAGTAGTCTTAATAGACAATGGCTTGACTGTTACATATTTAAGAAAACTATAGATTGTAAACACTTTAAAACCAATCTTCAAAAGGTTAAGGCCCAGCAACTTATTGTCATGGAACCTAGTCAGTTAAGAAATGGTGATCGAATTCCATTCTGGCTACCAACCATTTTCCAATTCTCAACTGTTATTAACATATTGGTGACTGGAGAAACCTTGCTCAATTTAATCACAAAGAGGTTTGACGGGAGTACTAGGGTGTCATGGTCTAGACACGGAGTTGAAATGTGTCTTGTGAATTCTAAGGGGTTTTTTTTCTGCTTAAATATGTACTGTGTTCAAATACATGTAAAATATAATTATGGTGTTGCAAGAAACAAAACGGTTTTGTTGAAGGAATTTGGAATTGTTCCATTAGGTTTTCATAAAAAGACTTAAAATTTTCAGACATAGTTATAGTAAGCCACAAAAAGAATGATCAATCTATAAAATAAAGGATAAAACAACAGCTTTTGCCCACTTTCTCAAATTTATTACGACATGGTAAAATGTTATCACAGACAATCTTAAAACTGAGCAGCTGATAAGGGCTTCTCATGAACATCTTGTTCAAAGTGTGACAGTGCTTTGGGCTTGATTTATTTGGACTTCTTTATCGTACAAAAGTTTTGTAGTTCAAAAATGAAACTTTGATCGGGTTTTTCATTGTCCTTAAGGTTATTTCAATCATATGACAATGTGCAGGCCCAATGGATGAAGAATACCACCAATGGACTGGCAACAAACAACGACAAGACTGGACAATCACCAAACACAAATTAAAGACATCACAACAGTTGAGCTGTGTGCAGCTCTGAGGGCACCATGGCAACAGAAAGCTACCTCCAGTCACACACTGAACATACACATATACTGAAAATTATTGACAAACTACTTGGTAACAATAACATGAAAATTTATAATGAAACACTACAGCTCACAAAGTATAACAAAAAATGTTAATCCGCTGGTATACAGCTTACCAGCATGCTAGCCAAAATTTTTTGGAGTGGATGAATTTGATTGTTAGACACAAGTTCAGATACCTTTAGAACATTGAGTGCACAATATTACATTGTACAGACTTTACCCTGTGTTATTTACACTGAATTTTTTCCAATATAAATTTCAGCTTAACAATTGTTTTTAAAAAAAACAAATATATTGTGTAAAATAATATTTTCGTATTTCTAGCAACATTAGCATTTTCCTATGTTCATGATGTGAAGTGTTTTAGTCACATTTCTTTATACTTTTTAAGAATTAAATTTGTCTCAACTCAATAAAAATGTTAATGCTTGAAATCAATTGATTAACATCTTTTTTCAAGTAATTATCAAGACAAATGAAATGGACCAAGCTTCTTAAAAGAATAATATTCCCATTATCCATAAACTAAGTATATATTCTAGGTCTCTATTAGGAAAATTTATAAGAATTATGAACATTAAAAAATAAAGCAAGACAAGAAAACTGAATGATAAAGTTCTCTATTTATAGCATACTTTTGGTTATTTCAGTCTTGGCATGCCAAAAACTATATTAACGTCTTAAATTTTGCGGATTAGATTGGACCTACAGCTTGGGGAACCAGCTGCTTACCCTAAGCTCATTTTACCTGTATCTAAAGCTAAGAACATGTCGACCTTGTGATCCATCTCAACTCAACTACCAGCATCTCACTGCAATTGAATTCACCCGATTACAGTAGACATGTTCGCTCTTGCAAGTATAACTAGTTGCAATTGATCGCAAACAAGTTGGGCATGTTTTTCTTTCCTACAACTGACTGCGATCAATCAAAACAAAATCCATCACGTGAGGGATCACATGACCACTTAAATGGCTCATCTTGAATGGAACAAAGATACACAGAACTGGTTAATAGAGCTTTGAATAAAGAACTGTGGCATGATGGACATGGCAAGCAAATATTTATCAATTAGGAACACTTGCTGTCAGGTGTTAATGAACGAACAAGCGGAGTACCACTAGAGACTTTTTTTTAAATAAATATGCTCATAATCCTAGTCAAATCACCTTTTCCTACTTTTATTTAAGAACTATTTTTTTGTTCAGAGCCAAAGAGTAAAAGTTATGGTGTTAATCACCATTTTGGTGCTATATGCAATGTTGGTCATATTTGTTGTGAAACCTACTGAAATACAACCACATCTATGGTATAAACAGAAAAAGCAAAGTTTGAGGTTAATATCTGAATTGAGTGATGGCCATTTTAGTTTGCGGAATTAAATGAAATGCAATCCCATCGGTTTCTTAACTGGAGCAAACTATTTTCCAAGTTTGAAATATATTAAAATTATGCGATGGCTGCCATTTTGTTTTCAGGAACTTAGTGGTCTTAATGAGGAAAGCTACCGTAAAAGTTTCAAGTTCTTCAGTGAATTTGTTCTCAAAATTATCATGTAGACGTGAATATTGAAAAATTATCTAATGGGGGACCATATTCTTTGCGCCATATGATGAAATGCAACCCTTTCCTATGTCGGAAGGTTTCAAGTTAATCTGTGAATTTGATCTCAAAATTATCATGTTCAGAACACATAGGCATGAATATTGTAAAATGATGCATTGTCATCTGTTGTCTTAATCAGAGGAGATTTCAAGTTAGTCTGAGAATTTGTTGCAGAGTTATCGTGTTAACAACTTGTACAGTTATTATAATAATTATTATATAACTATTGTAAACTTATGCTATGGCTGCCATTTTGTTTTACGGAATTTAATGAAATTCAATCTGATCCATTGTCTTAAAGGCAGGAAAATATCTTCAAAGTATAAAGTTAATTTCGTGAATTTATTCCCTACTTATCATGTTTACCATAAATGTAATCCCATCTGCAATCTTAACCAGAGGAAGCTACATACCAAGTTTGAAGTTAATCCATGAATTTATTTTTTACTTATCGTGCTCACAACAACTACAGACATGAATATGCTAAAATTATGTTATAACAGCCATTTTGTTTTAGGGAATTTGGTGAAATGCAATAGAATCTGTTGTCTTAACAGGAGGAAGCTACATTCCAAGTTTGAAGTCGGTGAATTCGTTTCAAGCTAGCGTGTTCACA
Organism: Mopalia vespertina; assembly: GCA_030265115.1. Lineage (NCBI taxonomy): Eukaryota > Metazoa > Mollusca > Polyplacophora > Chitonida > Mopaliidae > Mopalia > Mopalia vespertina. Next base: position 7,233 of record JAQQZZ010127501.1, on the reverse strand, counting down.
AACATTTGTGAAGAAAGGATGGACAGAGGGAAAAACGGACAGACACCGAGTAGCATTTCTAAGTCCCCCCCCCCCCTACTATAGTAGTGGTGGACAATAACATTCAAATTTAGGTAAATAGGGTATTTTTCTGACTGCACATGGTAAGCATTAACCATGCGACAGTATTATAGCTGCTCGGTGAGCATGCACACTAATTCCGAGTTACACTTATCGCAATCGACCTGTAGCTGACCCTGACTACGTCCAGTTGTCCTCGGTTTCAGTGGCTTGCATGTCGACATGTCCTTAGCTTAAAATTAATATGTACATTGATGATATAAATCAGTTCAACAGTCTTAAGCAATAATTTATAAGGAAGACATTGATCACTGTATAATTTCAAAATGTCCAAGGTTTATTGGCAGCAGTAATGAACCATAGATGTAGATTAAAAGTTTGTTTTGTAGCCTATCATTATCACACCTGAAAAATTACCTGACCATTAATGCTGCACACACCTATGTCTGCAATCCTTAAAAACTCTGCAATACCTTTGTCTCTACAACTCTATATGGTTTCACTCACAAAAATTTATAAAAATACAAAACAAACCTGACACGCTCTTTAAACATAAAAAGTGAATAAGAAGAGCACATGATTGGATTTCATAATAAATTAGTATTATAGCTAATACTACATAATATGCAGTTGGTGAAATGTCATTAAATATGCAACACTTTAAAACTTGTTGGTAGGTACCAGTATAATGTTGTTAGCTCAGAACTGAGAGACTGTTTAAACAAACTGGAAATTCTCTCTGGTTTGAAATGGGCTGTCATGGGAGTGGTTAGAAGCTGACCCAGAGTTGTGGCTGTGACCGGATCCATGGCTATGGCCATGGCCAGACCCATGGCTGTGGCTGTGATCAGATCCCTGGCCCTGTGGACAAGAGGCATCATGTTTTTGGGTGCTGCTATATCCACGCTGTCGCCCATAATCTCCTGTAGGACCCTGGAATGCTCGGGATCGATTACTGATAATTGATGATAAAGATTCCCCTTCAAAATCATACTGTCGTGTCCAGTCCACTTTGCTCGGACGGAATAAACCAAAACAACGCCAACCCACAAAGTCAATAAAATTCTTTATATAACCACGACTGAAAAAGGGCAAAAACATAGAGATTATTCATTCATTACTGGTATGTCACTATAAAACAGAACGGCAAATAAAGCCTGCCGCACACGAACAATTCTCCGTCTGCAACTAATTGCAAGAGATTTTCCGTCGGCAACAGCTTTTGCCGCACACGGAGCAAGTCTGAGTCGGCGATTCTTCCAAAGTCTGCTGACATTTATACCACGTGACGAACACTTGGCATGAATTTATTGAAAAAAGCATATAAATTTATGCTTTGATTTTGAACATTATAGACACCGGTTGACAGAGCTAGCTTACTATTATACATGCGTCAATATTTTTAAAATTTTAAATCATGTGACTGGTTACTGATAGGATGTGCAACTTATGGCTGCGATTTTCTGTTGCAGGTTTGCCGCACACGAGGAGATTAGTCATTGATAGTCTGCGACGAGTTGCAAGATATCAAACATGTTTGATCCTTTGCTTTGCTCCAAAACTTTTTTTGTATTAGCCAAATTCAAAAGACTATTTCTTTTAATATGACTTTGGTATTGGCATCAGGTATTTGGTATCCACTGTTCAATTTCCAGGACAATTCGGATATTATTGAATGTGAGAGAGAGGCGGTGTATCAACACGAAGATTGATTTATTGATTGACGTTTTAAGCCGTACTTAAGGGTATTTCACTTATATGAGGGCCGTGTATTCCAACAATAATTAACACAAGCACAAGATGTAAAGCGTTTCCATAATGTTGGAAAGTTAATTTTCCTCCAGTACTAACTGCTAAGTAAAGACAGTATTGCTACTCTTCAAACAAACTGCCCTTAACCATAGGGCTTAACAAGAAGAACTGTGTTAGAATGATGGCAGGTTCAGAGCTGTTAGAAAATAGAAATACACTTACTGGAATGGATTACCATGTCTGCCACTTTTCTTATCAAAGTGAGCATATCTGTGCATATTAACTCTCTCATTTGTCGTCACACCCAGATATATCACCTGGAAATATACAATATACTATATCACCTGCAAATATGCTACAGTATAACTTTCTACCTGGTAAAACATCATATACTAAGAAATAAGACAATGCGAGTTCTGAAATGTTTATTCAATGTGATGTAATCAAAAAGGCCCTGAATCTTGACCGATTTGGCGTCCGAGGACTGCCTGTAATGCCCCCTTTTTGATATTTCAAGACTGCCATTGGCCAACTGTAAATACCAGATGGCCCAGCTTGAAGGAAGAGTCTGGATGACCTAGAATCAGGACTTGCTTTGTTATACGGATTGTTTGTTGGTTATAGGATTTGTGGCGTTTTTTATACGGATTGTACTTGCCCTAGTGTTAGAGATACTTTTTATCAGTGGTCAACATTAGCAAAATAGACTTTTTGGTCAGCAAAGGAAAGATCACTTTGACAAGGAGCAAAATAAAATCCACATCCTATGTTCCAAAGTGCAACATTACTGTTGTTTTATGGTACCGACAAAAAAAACGGTCTTACTTCGTTTTATGCAACATGACATGTTTTTGACCAATCAGAACAAAACGATTTGACCCGAGGTATAACAAAACGTATTACGTAACTAACCTGATAAAGCTGACAGGCTAAAAGAGCAGACACCCATGCCATGTGTATAAATCCATTCAAGCCCATCCAGGCCACCCATGGGGAAGTGGCACAAATCTTCCAGATTACTCCTGTGATACCTTCCTCGTATATAGACCAGGGACACAGTGTATTCCAATCTGTAACAATCACAAAAAAACATAAAAACATATTTCTAAAAATTAATAAAACTGTCAATTAATTAAAAACCCATGAAACATCTGAGGTTCAGGATAAACTCCCAGACACAAGTTTCTAAATAGACCGTAATCCCGAATTGTCATGGGTTACCTACACACATCTCTAGAGAATGTAATAAACATATACATGGTACATGAATATAAACTATGTGATAAATATGTAGCAAACAAGATATTCAGTATGTGTTAAGAATAAATCAACCTGCAAACTGGTATATCAGATAAATTAAAATTAACTGATGAATATATCCCCTAAAGAGAAAGATAGTAGCAAGCTGTCTGATCCAGAGAGAAGTTTTGCCTTAACAATTACGTGTAGGTCCTGTAGATTCTTGTTTGTCTTGTATGCTATAATAGGTATTTGTGAGAGAGGAGTAGCTATTTAAGGTGCAAGATATTTATATGCACTACAAGGAGACCGGTCATATTCAAATACTAAAGGAATTATTCCTTTCTCAGATCCTTTACCTGGTTCCCAATTATAACCCAGTGAATACAACGTTTAAAGAGGTTTAATGCAATAAGAATAAACATATACAAGTTACAATGCTACTATTTATTTACCTTCTATATTTACAGAGAGGACTCAAAATTTACATTCATTTACAATTAAATATATTTGAATAAAATGCTTACCTCCTAAAAGAGGGTGTATTTTGAATTTTTCCACACTAAGACCGACATCTTCATTTCAGAAATTATATGGGATAAGCAGTGTCTGTACACACTTATTAACTTTTATATTTGATTGATTGATTGATCGTCATGCTTAAGGGTATTTCACTTATATGACGGCGGAGTATTCCAACAATAATTGACACCAGCACAACCATGATGTGAAGTGTTTCCATAATGTTGGAAAGTTGATTTTCCTCAAGTGCTAAGAAAAGACAGCATTCCTACTGTTCAAACAAACTGCCCTTAGCCAGAGGGCCTTATATTTGGTTGATTTGTTTGTTTGATTGGGGTGTTACGTCATACTCAAGGGTATTTCACTTTTATGACGACAGATTTTCCACTTCACACTGTTCCTTGCCTTATTACAGCGGAAAACCGAGAGGAAACCTCGTAAAAACCACCCCCGCGATAGCCGGAGCCACAACCTGGGACTCGCTCATATACCTGATGGTCGACAGGCAGGCTCGATCCCCTGAACGTCAACAGTACATCGAAGCAGGATTGTAAGAACACACGCTAACCTTAGCCTCGGCAACGGGCCTAGAGGATATGGAAGAACAATTCAGCATAAGCTCCAAGCCATCATCAAGGGGTTCAATTTAATTAAAAAATGTCATACCTTTTCATCGTGTATAGCTAGATGATGTTCAACCAGCATCCTTATTCCCATTCTAGAGGTCAATGTCTTGTCAAGAAAAACTTTCACCATCTGTTCATCCTGTACAACAACAACAGTTGTCTTTAGACAATATCATTATAATATACATATATTATATATATATTACTTTCACTGCAAATTATGGAAATAGATAAATCTTATGGTTATCCAACTGGAAATTCAATTGGAATGACCCCATTTTAAATAGGAATGTAGTTTAGTGTCAGATAAATGTGTTTCCAAAATTTGAAAACCCTGTGTTAAATGCAATGGTTTTTAACATATTCACATCGTCTGTAATACTATTATTATTTTATATCATTATGTTGCCATGGAAACCAGAAATTTTATTGGAATGGCCCATTATAAATAGGAATGTAGTTTAATAAGTGTAAAACCAATTTAAAAAAAACCTGTGTTAAGTGGTATTTTTTTCATCTTGTCCACATCCTCTATACAGATGGATGGACAGACGGATGTCCTTCAACATAATCCCTACAGCATAATATGCCAATGGGATAAAAAGGACATGGGCAGGTATGGTTTTAAGCCCTCAATAAAGGTGGACCATTTTACTCACTTCGGAGTCCTAATGATGACAAAACAAAGTGTCAAAACCTGAGGCAAACATTAAGTTCTCAGAGTGAATTATATTAGACTTATCAGGTAAACAACGTGTATTTACCGTAATATGTTTCCTGCATTCCTTGAACCCCTCAGCCAGCATGGTCACCACGTCATTATGGTCTTCTAACAGTGACTTGATGGTGAGAGTGAACTCTTCCTCAGTCTTATGATCTACTACCTGCAATTAAATATTTCATCAAAGTAAAGAACAATTTGCTTGTTTGTTTGTTTGATTAGGGTTTTACATCGTACTCAAGGCTATTTCACTTATATGACGATGTGCCAGCCCAATGGATGAAGGAAACCACCCGCGACACACTGGCAACAAACAAAGACAAGACAGTACAGGACAAATACAGGACAAAAAACAGGACGCTATACAGACACCACAAAACAGATCGGCTTCCTGTTCCCCTTTAGCTCTGAAAGCACCAGGGCAACATGAAGCTCCCTCCAACCACCCGCTTAAGGGAAAAGTGGAATTTAGATTTTAGTCTGACAACTGTTTGATCAGATGTTAGCAACACGCTTATGTATTTTAAATAGAGGCTCTGATTTGAATAATCGTAGTTAAGAAAAATATTGATTTTTGAATACTTTTTTGCCTTTATTCGGCCCCTCAAATTGACTTCTATCAAACCTTGGCTTTTACTTAAACCTAAACCCAGAACTAAAATTTCATGTTTTTTTTCATACATGATGGACATCGTCGTTAAAGTGCATTAGATTTGCTGTGTGTTTTATAATGTACTTATGGTCATTTCACTGCTGTGCTGGTGCGGTGGCTGGTAGCTCATACATTATAACGCTCTCTCTTGGAAGGTAGGGACTTGATGTCATCAGGACTGCAGCCCTTTTCTTCGGCTAAAGCTAGAAGTTTATTTCGGAAACTACGAGCAGTACTTTCATTTACTCTCTTGTCTAGCACTAAGCTGAAGAAATTTGCGGTTCTTGTGGATCCATAGAGAATACAATAATGAGCCATTTTAGCACGTACTCCAGGGCTGTAATTTTCCGAGGGGTGACTTCTGGCATAGGCAGCATTTTCTTCAGCAAGTGAACTCAAATCGCCAAAATGAGACAAATCTGAAAATAAGTATTTAAAATAATTGTTAGAACAGAACAAGTTACAACAAGTTGTATTTGAGTGTGTTATGGCCAAATATGTACTAGGGATTTTCATTTACAGGAGTACTTTACAATACATTCGTGTTTTGCATTCGAAACCATCAATATTTCATTTATATTTTGATTGTAGTAAAAGGTAATTTTGCTTGCCTCCACTGGATTTGAACTAGGGGCCTCTGGCTACCCGGGCCATCACTTTAGCTAACTGAGCTTACGACAGAACAAGCTCAATTTCATCTATACAAAGACTTTGCATTGTCAGTGGAAATCGGGAAAGAAACCTTGCAATAATGAGGAGAGAACTTGGTGCATGAATAGCCTATGCTTCTAATGATCTTGTTTATGGACGTGGCTTAGGCCTACTGGTTAACAGGTCATGGACGTGGCTTACTGGTTAACAGGTCATAGACGTGGCTTACTGGTTAACAGGTCTGCTTACTAATCCTACTTTGATGTACGAGTGATTTACATGATGTGGCCCCGGAGGTTTCCTCTCGGTTTTCCACCCTCTTAAAGCAAGAATCAGTGTGAAAGGATAATACGTAATCAAATAAGTGAAATACCTGGAGTACAACATTAAACCCCAATCAAACAAACAGTATCTTGTTTGAGTTAATTTGGTCAAGTCATTGTATGGCAGTCTTTTCATGGCATATTGTTAATGTCTTTCTTGTATGATTTACGAGCTGCTATGAGGGAGCTCCCTGTTGCCTGTCTCAATGAACATGCATGGCAAATGCATGGCATAATTACCATGGTGTCCAGTACTGAAAACATGTGGTAGCTACATCCAATGTTAGCTTAGCATGCTTTGTCAGACAGGCCTCTGGTGTGATGCCTTAGCCCAAGCCGGTTATAGTGATGTCCTATCCTATCTGGTGATTGTCCAATCTTGACTAAGGTGGTTTGTTCACCCATTGTGCTGAACTGCAGTCATAATTATGAGTGAAATAATGATAGGATCCTCCATGTTAATCCCAGGATGATGTGAGGACCATCCTCTCTGTATCCCAGGATGATGTGTGGACCATCCTCTCTGTATCCCAGGATGGTATGGGGACCATCCTCTCTGTATCCCAGGATGATGTGAGGACCATCCTCTCTGTATCCCAGGTTTATGTGTGGACCATCCTCTCTGTATCCCAGGATGATGTGAGGACCATCCTCTCTGTATCCCAGGTTTATGTGTGGACCATCCTC
>JAQQZZ010127490.1:2137-14050 GCA_030265115.1 Mopalia vespertina | reverse complement strand
ATTGATTGATTGATTGATTGATTGATTGATTGATTGATTGATTGATTGATTGATTGATTGATTGATTGATTGATTTGAAGAAAGCTCCACAGAAGAACTGAGCGCATTTGAGTAAATGTTGAAAGCCAATTGATGCTTTTGAACAAAAACATGTTTCAAATAACATTGTTTTATCTTCATTTAATTTTTTTTTTTAAAAAACTCTTATTCAAGCAGATTTATCATTTTTGTATCAAACTATCCAAGACCAAGACAATGGTAAATCTTTTTGGGGGTACTGTCTTAAAGGGTATTTTTGCAGAAGAGTTGGAGACAGCACCTGGGCAGCACAACCTTTTGTTACAGGAGAGGAATACTCTCGGATTTAAAACTGTTACCATAACATATAGCATTACCAAATATGCAATACTTTTAAAAATAGGTTTCCAACAGTCTCACCTAGAAATAGAAGTAAACAGAACATAGAGTGATCTAAGCAGACAGGCTGTGAAGAGAAGTTATATAAGAAATTATAATGCTTATGTGATTCACTTAAGAGCTAGTTTGGTAACTCCTGTTGGTATCTCAATTTATGAAAAACATTTCATGCCAACTTATCGTATCTGAATTTATAACATTTATTATTATTCAATTAATGTTTTGAAGTATTAACATTATTTCTCTCATATGCCATTTTGCACATCGCAAACATTTTTTCAACTTGTTTAAAGTAAATAACACCTCCGCCGCGGAGGCTTGGCGGATATGATATGCAGCTCGACGTGTTAGGGCTTCAGTGAAAGTGGTCGCAAAAATATCAATAAATTTAAAGCTTAACCGGTCATTCAATTCATTATATAATCGGTTAATCAGTACAGTGTAGTCTTCAGATACCGTTTCGAGACGTCTTCTGTCAAAGCTCTGTCTAAATAGTCACGTGATCTTCTTACATGGCCTATTTGTAGACATTGACAGAGATTGAAGCGAGTGCAATGACCGGAAGCTCTGGTAGAGACTAAATGACACCCGGTAAGAAGCACTTCCACTGATCATGCAATATCATAATAAATCATAGAGCATCCATCCGCGAAATCACCTCGTTTTAACTCCATGTAGCATTACGCTTCGATAACAGCCCTTTTTGGCTTTTATTTTTTGCTAGAAGTTCACGTCAGGACACCATTTCTTACTGGTTACCATGGATTAGTTATCCAATCAGCCATTTCTACGCGCATGTGCATTGCGCTCCATTAATTTAAAGTTATTTAATCGACGCTGAAAATGAATGGTGATCACCGATGCTAATCGTGAGGAAATCATGTGACAAGGACGAAACACTGCCTGTTCTACTCTCAAATTTACCAAGGAGAATCAGCTACAAGGATGAAATATCTAAAAAAAACAAAAAACATGTTGGATCATATATACTTGTACTTAATTGACACCCTGAGGTTGAATTTATGGTCTCTCTGGCAAAGTCGCCATAAAACAGACCGTTGCGAAAAGCTGTAATGCATACAGGTGAACTGAGAAAATATATAAATACACATGTACTCAATAAAAGTACGGAGGGTTGAAGATTGCAGACGAGAGCTGATACATAGACGCATATCTCACAGTCCTTAAAATCTCTCTATATTTATACTCAATAAAAGTACGGAGGATCACTTGTAAAACAGTCTGCTAAGAACCTGGGAAACTGCGGTAACTATAACGTTACTGGAGCTATGTTATGACGTTAAATAAACCGCGGTAGATTTTCCTGCTGAGTGGTACATTGCGCGAACCTACTCGCGGTACCCGCGTGTATCCACATTGCTTCAACAGCACAGCTGCATCGCAGAGCGCAGAATAAACAACTAGACTGCAGTGTAAAGACAGGAACAACACTGTCAGATAGGAGCCGTACAACATTATACAATTTTATCCACATGTAATTGTGTCTTATAATCGGTTAGTTACTCAGCAAGTTACATTATACATACAAGTATGTAACTAACCTGTATTAAATTACCGTATATCAATTATGTATCAGTATACCTCTGCTTTAAACCCAATTAGTCATGTTTACTATCTAAGAGGCACCGTTAGGACACTTGTATCTTATCTCTGATTCAATCAAATCATAAACAATATATATAACATCTTATTTCCGTATCATCTGTATCTGTATCTCCCGTTCAGGAATCGACTAGGGCGTATCCCACAGTGACGATATTTAGACAACGCCCATTGAACGGATTTTTTTTTGTTTTACAGATCCAGGCATTGCGCCTGCGTCAGAAAAATCAATTCTTCAGTTTTCACCAAAAGTATTTAATTTGGCTGATACAGGTTTGTCTAAGATGAAATAATGTGTCTGTTTTCCACACATCTCTTCTGGCCGCCAGAAGTCGCTAGAATCAAAGTAACAATCTATCAAATAGGCCCATAGAGGGACTGGGAAGTCATGACCACATTTCAAAGAATTACAAGACTGAATCATAGAAAATATTCTACAATCGATTGAAAAGTCAATTGAAAAAAATGTACTTTAAACAAAGAAAACAATTTTAAGCTGGTGACGAAATCTTTTGATTGTATGCGATGATTTCTAAATTAGCATGTTGACTAATTGCTATGCTCCATATGAATCTTTTCTAAACTTTTGATTTAGGCGAAAGCTGCCACATTTCTACAATTAATCTTCCAATATGTAAAACAAATATTTGGCCTGACCTCGATTTAGACCATCTCGTTTTCTTCCTTGAACAGTTGTGGGTTGGAAAGATCCATAAAAAAGTCCATCGTAAAATCAATCATTTCAGCTGTACCCCCATGCGTTTGAGATCGAGTTAAAATGCTGTTTCCGTGGTGACTTCGAGATTGGGCGCGACTTGTGTGTTTAAGTCTGGTATACCTTGCCCCTAAACTCGTATTCTGGTACACTAGTTATTAATAATGAGGTGGGCCTTGTTTCAAGTTTTCATACGGCAAAACGTCGTAAATCTGTTGACTGTATATACAATTGAACGAGAGACGTATTCGCATCTAGTTGACTAGTTGCATGGAACACTGGTCCAATAATATATATAATGTGAACACAGAAAACGAATACCGACATTCAAACAAGAAATGCGTATAATGTTTTACGTATCGAAAAGTCAGTTTCTCTCACGAAAAAAGGGGTATAATGGTTAATAGACTTAATACGTTGCCAATGCTGTATTAACCAGAAAGGTAGAAGTTCAGACTTGTAACCAATGACTTGAGATTGAGAAGTTTCTTTTGCAATCCCGTACACTGGCATTTGGCTGAGATAGTTATTAATGTTAAACCAGGCAGGGCTTAGTGAACAGAACCGACGCCAAACGCTGCTAAATATGCTTAGTTTGTTATTTTATGGCTCTGTCTGTCAGCAAGGACCATAATTTTCAGTTTAACAAACCATTGTTTTGATGGACTCGGAAAATCAGTCATAAACATGACTGGACTTAAACGTTTCAAAGACATGGGAATGTCTGATCTCCCGGTGTTAAGGTTTCTTGTCGGTACTAATAAACTGCTACTGACGGTCGCATGACTAAAGCAAGTTTTATTAAAAATGAAGCTTATTTATAGGTGCAACGATAGACATGAATAACATCTCCTGAAACAGCCCCACGATACGTATATAGATAAAGAAGGTTTATGGTAGGCATGAATCAGCGGCTTTTTTACAAACCAGTTCCTCCGTTACAGCCGCTGATAAAGTAAGATAGATTTGCGCCGACTGCTGTTAAATATCCAATCGGAATCCCCTCTTTGTCGTTTCTAGTCTGACTCTTCATAATTTGATTGGCTCCAGACAGCTTAACAACTAAACAACTAGAGTCTGAATCGTCGCTAATGTCATGAGCTAATTAATTGCATTTGAAATGTTGATTTTTGCCATCCAAAGCAAACTTACCGTGATTTTTCAACCGTGGTAACAACAGGGCTTGTGTATATAGATAATGGCTTATACACGAGACTAGTGGGTAGAAACTGCCCCATTATCCACACACAACACCGCATGTGCCACCCAAATTAAATAACTAGCTAACTGAAATAGCCATCTAAACTTTCAAATGAGTCGATGTGTCTTTCTGTCATCGCTGTTAGCATTACTTTCTGAGAAACGCCGGCACACTTTCTTAGCTTAAACCAATTCCAGTGTAGGGTATTCTGTAGCCTCGCGCCAAGACCCTTAGATATGAGAGGTATAGTAGATGTAAATGCCGGCCATCTAGACTACTCAGTCAACCAAGGACGGTTAGTGGTCTAAGTGAGTCTGCTGGCGATTTGCGGGATGTGGGATCGATTTGAAGTCGGTTTTCTGCCAGAACATTTTCTTAAAAAGAATATGCTGATATTAAGAAAGCTTTATTCATTATAGAGAAATTTGTGCTGATGTATATTTGTACGGTATAACTTACAAGACAGTGCTGCCAGTACTGATGTCTTTTCTATGGAGCCATCAAATTTACTTTCACTTTATTAAATACATACTTATGGTATACAGAAAGAAAATATAATCCTATCTAATTAGAATGCGTACTTCATGTACATGTCTGCCGAGCATCGACAAGTTAATTGGACGGTGTTGTTTAAGACAGATTTAGGATCGACTCGAGCGTAATCCGCAAAGAGGATATTGAGACAAATTTCATTGGACTGGTGTTATTTAAGACAGATCGAGACATTTTGACTGTTTCAGTAAAATCAGTTTTCAGTGGCGTAGTTTGGAATTTGCCCTCTCCGCTTGGAAATTACAACGCAGACCACTCACACTCCATACGGCTGCGCTACGTATAATGGACAACTTAAGTAACTTATAATACCAAATTCAGACTTATTTTTTCAAAATTATACCGATAGTTGATCCGGTGTAAAATAAAGGAGGAAATATAAATAATTTATAATCAAAGATAATTTTTGACTCAATTAATAAATATAGCAATGCACCTATTACGAACAAAGGTTCGGCGATAGGCAGTTTGTTCACGCTATTAACACTAATGACTCTTTACATAATAATAAACTGAAGAGAGTCTTCAAAGTGGACCACCCAAAGCGAAGTGTCGTATTATCAACAAGAGACGAGTGTTTGTTTTAGCTCAGTTGTTATATGAGTAACCATCGTTACGGTTGTTCTCAAGACTCGTACATTGTTTATTTGGGCGTGGTTATCGTAATGACGTCAATTATCCCAAAGGTGTTATGCTGTAGCAAGATCCTATACTTTTTTCAACCAAGTCTCATGTAACGTTTATCAGCTTCATGTTCCAAGTTTGACCACACCCTAACGAAAAGGCCGACCAAATCATTCTATACTTGTTAACGATTAGTTTTTGATTGATAACAGTGTTGGATATTTTATTACACTAAGGTTCCAGACATCTCGTTACCATATATCAAACACACACATCTTACAACGAGGAGGCGAATTTCAGGGCAGTGTAAAATTATTGTCTATGCAAATAGTCTAGTATATATATAACTTACAGTGTCACAATTTGTTTCTGTAATGACCACGGTTTTGTCGACAGTTACCAATTCGATATACTGATTTCCATTGACATTGGATAAGTAGGCTGCTGTAACTTGGTCAGCTACTCATTTTATATTGTTATAAGAAATCAAGATAGAAACCCTTATTACACTTGCATCAGCCCTGCATTCAAACGAGATATCCCTTGTAAATAGAGGTTAAGTAAGTACATCGCTGTGTATATAGAAACGACCCAATCTAAGTACCCCCATTTTATAGGTACAGATACAGAGTGGTTAGTTGTTAACGTGTCTGAATACTAATCCTATTTCGATGCATCGTCCGCGGGTTCGAATCCGTCGGTCGACCATCAGGTATATGAGTGAGTCGAACGGTGTGGCTCTGGCAGTCGCGGGGGTGGCTTTTACGAGGTTTCCTCTCGGTTTTACAGCGTGTTTAAGCATGGAACGGTGTGGAATGGACAGTACGAATGAACAAGGCGTTTCAGTTTTACGTTTTTTAAATTCCGTAAAAACCTTACTACGATGACAACTTTGGGTGCAAATATGGGTACGACGTAATTGCGAATATGAATAATTTAAAAATCGTGATCTACAGTACTTAGAAAACTTCGTGTGAGGCATGACTGTCCATTTGACCATTTTCCCCATAGCATAGTAAGGGAACTTGATCAAGGTTTCCTGATTTTATGTTTACAGTACATATTATCAGTCGCTTTATTTGCCCCTATTTTAGTTAAAACTCAATTGATCATTTTGAGAAGATGGCTTAAACAACGACTCCCAGAACAGTAGTTTAGTTATTTATTATAAATATTTCATTTTGTTTTATCGCTTTTTCTTTACTTAAACCAAAAACTGTTTGTTGGAATCGGCTTCATAAACATATCCAGTCACAATAAATAATGCATTCCACGCAGAGACAACTATGAAGGCATCCAAATATAATTGGAGTGGCATATTCTTAAAAGTCGGAATGTTAATTTAGTAAGTGTATTAGCTCAGACATACTGAAAGTTTATGCTGATGTTTTAAATATCAAAATTCCCGTGTAACAGTTTCTCCTATAAACTATATACAACTTGTCAGAAAATATAGTTGAAGAGATAAATGCTTGCCAAATGAATAGTTTTACGTAGAATTATCTCAAATTTCCATGGAAATGATCCAAATATGAAACCTGCAAAAGTTTTATAAATACTTACGACGATTCGCTTGAAATTGATTGCCAAACAATGTTATCGAATCACATCTATACAAAGAAATTGTGGTTTAAAAAATGAAGTAGTAGTAGTATATGGTGCAATTCTGTGCAATGGCATTTGGTTGAGAGAGCTATATATCATAGACCAGGCACGGTTTTAATGAACAGTTAAGACGGTAAGCGCCATTAAACATGTCCAGTTTATTACTCAGAAGCCATCTGCCGGTAGCACCATCTCTCAGCAAGGACCATAACTCTCCGCTTAACAAACCCTCATTTTGACGGACTCCGACGGGCGAACATAAATCCGCCTGGTGTTAAAGACATGCCTTAACTTTGGGTTGCTTTCAATAAACTGCCATTGATATTGGCGCGGCGAAAGTAACATTTACGAGAGTTGAAGTAAACCACTTACACTATTAGATAGACTGACCGCAGTATGAATGGCTGCTTCTAGAAGTGGAATATTATCTTCTGAATAAGTCTTCTGGACTGTCAGCTTTGCTTTGAATGGAAAAGTCCGCATAGTCTGTCTCGTATTCCAGACTGACCACAGAAGAAATAGACTTAACCTGTTACGAAGATACAGTGAAAGTAGAGTTGATAAAAGAAACCTTGTGGAATGAGAGCGGTGTAAATCGTGTATTCGTTAAAGTACGACTTTGTTCGACTATTGTTTACCTGTAAATTGTCTCCACATACTATTTTCTCGTGATAATGAAGCGGCCACAATTCCGTATCATTGTCTCAATGCATTCTTACTTAAGAGCATTTCATTTCGAATAATGAACAACAACACAATGTGTGACTAAATAGTAGACACGAATAAAATGTACCACCATCGAGTTGATGTGGGCTGCGGACTATTTTCAAACGGCTGACAAATTCACTGAGAGCTGTCTTGACACTATCACGCAAAACTAAAACGCGCTTTACAATCCTTGTTCCCGAAAAAGATATATATAGAATCCATTGAAACAATGAACTGAGGTATATACAATAATATTTCTGTTCGAGAAAAAGCTTGTTTTGCTTTATACCTAAGTTATCTGTTGTGAATTCTTCAATTCCTCTTGCTGTAGACGATCCTGTAATAAAATACTAATAATGTAAAAAACAGACGATACTGCAGTAAATAATAATAATGCAATAACAAACAATACTGTAATGAAATACTTATAATGTAATAACAGACAATACTGTAATAAAGCAATACATTAATGTAATAGCAGACGATACTGCAATCAAATACTAACAAACTAATAACAGACGATACTGTAAAAAAAATACTAATAATGTGTTAAGTGACGATGTAATAATACAAACCCTTAATGTAGTAACAAACGATGTTGTAATAAATCACACTCTTAGTGTAATAACAGGTGGTAATGTTATAAAACCAATTACATACTGTAATAAAACAAGCCATTTATTTTCTAACAGACGATACTTCAATAAAGCAAGCCATTTATGTAATAACAGACGATATTGTAATAAAACAAACCCATTATCTAGTAACTAGCGATATTGCAAGAATTGTTGCAGTACGTTTGCTATATACAGATACTGCCTGTTAGCATGTCTGATTAATGATCATCCTTTGTACCGCTGATAAGATCGAGTCAACTTCAGGTTACACGCGGTGGCTCTGACAATTGCGGGCCTAGTTTTTTCCACGTTTACCACCGTGTTCCAGTAAGGCCGATTGAATAGTGGACAACCCATCGTCATTTAAGTCAAATACCGATGAATATACGACGTTAAACACCAATCAAACAAATACACAAACATATACTGTAATAACTTTTGAGTATCACTGATAAAGAAGGAGTGTACGTTATTCAGTACTAAAGTGGCTGGCGTCCTTGACGTGACGTCAAAGGTTGCACGTGATGGGGTCGTGCGGGGAAGCCCGGAGTGTCTGCCAAGTGTGTTGTTGTTGTTGGCTGCTATGTCATAGAGAGAGAAACAAATGAACAGTGCAAATTTGGGCAGCTCTCTTTTGTAAGATTTGGTTAGCCCTATCAACGACCGTTTGAATTAAAACACGGTTGTGTTCATTGAACAGTGAAAATTGTGCTAGACCTCTTTCGTAAGATTTGGTTGGCCCTGCAAAGGGCCTATGGAAGCAAAAATAGGACCAGCCTGTTGACTCTCTTTAGTTGCCTGACTGTCTCGGACTACCAACATGAGTCGGCCCAGAAAACAACCACGCCCAGACCCAAGGAGCAGGAGAAGGAAGACTAGGCAGAACGAGATCGATCAGAGCCTTTCCCTTACGTCTTGATTCTCCACCCGGCTGCGGAACCAAGAGAACCAACCCTTGACGCTATACCCGAGGACACGGACGTTGCTGTCCTGTACCGTCTGCACTGGGGTAGTATACGGCAACATTTCAGTCTTGAGCGTCGTATCCAGGTCGGCTACAACTTTCGGTAAAATGGAGAACGAGTTGGATCGATTTATACGAGCCATTTATGATGACCACCACGCCAGACCCATGGCGCAGAACATGAAAGTCGAGATGACGGTGGACGAGACGCAGGCTGCTCAGGCTCACTCATCTTGGTAGGTAGAGGCCGGATTCAGATAACAGACTGATATAGTAGGTTGGTAGCAGGCAGGCGGTGGGTTGGTGAGAATGATCGAGTCTGGCTTGTTCATCTCTGTATATACAGTAAGCGCGGACGTGTGGGAATCTTGTTGACCCGTTTGATCGAAAAGTGTTCTGAGTTGTGTTTCTTTGTGTTAGCGTTCGGGGTCTGGACGGGCCTGGGTTGGGTAGACTATTAGGGATGGTCTGTTTTTTTAGAAAAAGCGAAGAGACGCTTTCACGTGGTGTGTTTTTAAAACGGTAGACGTGCAACTTTTAAATAAGGAATAAGATTTTCTAGCATGCGCGTGAGGGAAGTTGAACAGCGACTGTTTCCATCGAGATATAATTAAAACGGTGTATTCATGTCATTTGGTCTGGTTGAGGTCCTACCTTAGGTGGGTAATAATCATTTGGCACTGACCGTTATACTTTGATTCTTGATAACAAGTAGTTTGAGAGATTCGCAACGAGTAGCCTCGAGCACTCAAAAAAGGCCACAGAAAAAACAATAGCGTAAACACCAGCGCGTAACTGATGTCATGGCAACAGCAGGGTGACTGCTCGTGGTCATACGCATGTTCTATTTTTAGAACAAGGTCGCGTGACACGGTCAAGGTGTTAGCTCAAACAAAATATCTGAGTTGTGCTTCTTTGTGTTAGAATTCGAGGGCTGAACGGGCTTGGGTTGGGTAGACTCGTGGGGCTGGTGTACTTTTTTAGGAAAAGCAAAGACGCGCTTTCACGTGGTGTGTTTTTTAAAGCGGTATTGCCACCTTTTTAATAAGGAATACGATTTACTGTCAACATACGTGTTGAACAGCAACTGTTTTCATCGAGATTATAATTGAAACTGTGTATTCATGTCATCCTTACCTTGGAGGATAATTATCATTTGGCGCTGACCGTTGTACTATAACCCCTATAACAATTTGTTTGAGCGATTGGCAACGAGTACCCTCGAACACTTGAGAAAAAAAAGAGAAAACAATGGCGCCTGAACAGCACGCGACTGACGTCATGCCGATGGTGGCTTGGGCTTTTGACCATTGGAAAGGTTGGTGGTCTCTTTCACAACATCACCGCATAGCGGCGGCGGCGGCGTCCTAACCCGTAGGGCTGGGTCACGGCGGCGGGGTGGTCTTTCCACCTGCTCAAACGACCGCCGCCAGCCCGCATGTGCCACGACGGCGTACTGCGGCGTCGTGCAGAGTAACGACACCTTCACGACGTCGTTTTGTTGCATCATGCAGCGTTCTCCAGCGCCGTGGGGCATACTGTGGCGTCACGACGGCGTCGATTGCGTCAATGGCACATGTGGCATCGTGGCACATGCTGCATGTACCACGACGCCGCATGTGCCGTACTGCAGCGTACTGCGGCGTCACGGCTCCTTCCCGACAGCGTTCTGCGGCGTTCTTCGAACATGTCTTCCAAACAACGCTTTGTTTTCATGACTTCTCGGTTTATAGGATCAGGTTTCAAATCGAGCCAATGCGTGTTTAGGCGTAGATATTCGTCGCGGACCGACTTACGAATGTCGGGTAAGATGGTTTCGTAAGCTTTTTGCATGGAAGCTTTGTCCAATTCATCGCCTGCTTCTTCGATAATTTTATCCTTAAAGCTTTCGATAACGCTGCTGACTATGTTATTCCTGAAATCATCGGGCGGGATATCATCATCTCGCTTTCGGCATCGCTGCAATGGGTCGTCATTGTCAGACTGAAGAGCTTCTTCTTCTTCTGCGTCGATGGCATGTACCACGACGAGAGATGGGTTGCAAAGCCGTACTTCGGCTTCACGGCGCCGTAACGACAGCGTTCTGCGGCGTTCTACAACGTATTGCGGCGTCACGACGCCGTCACGACGGCTTTCTGCGGCGTATTGCGGCGTTGTGCGGCGTCAGGCGGCGTGGATGGCACCCACCGCGGAAGGTGACGTAAGTAAACAGTCTTGTCATGGACCATTTAACCAGTCCATGTCCTTCATTTGCATCAGTCATTGGTCTACAGTCGAACTAGGAGGATGTATTTTGTGTGCGATATTTGTGAGCGTCGTTTTTCTAGAAATTACGATATGATGCGTCATATATTAATAAAACATCCGGAATAAAGCAAAGAAGAATATAATAACGGTGGTGTTCAAGGTGCTGCTGTTGTTGAAGAAGACGCAGAGGACCTTCAATCTGAAAACGACGACCTATCGGTATCGTCTCTTTCGAACGAGAGCAGCGATGACGAAAGCAGAGATGACGGCGATAATGACGCCCCGTCCGCTGAGGTCTGGGATGACATAGTCAGCAGCCTATAAAAAGATAAAAAAAATATCGAAGAAGCAGGCGATGGAATGGACAAATGTACCATGCAAAAATCCTACGAAACCATCTTACCCGACATTCGTAAGTCGATCCACGACGACTATCTTCGCCTGAACACGCGTTGTCTCGACTTGATACCGGGTCTTCAACCGAGAAGTAACGAAAAGGAAACGTTGTTTGGAAGATATTTTCGAGATCACATCGGGGGAAGCCTTTAGTAACGCTGTACGGATGAGAAAGCTATTCGACCAAGTGTTACCTTCAGAATACCCCATGCAGATCACCGACAATAACCTCAACGACTGCGTC
>JAQQZZ010127468.1:0-14055 GCA_030265115.1 Mopalia vespertina | reverse complement strand
CATATTCATACATCTATCACGACCGAGCGTAGTGAAGATGTCACAGTGACATATTCATACATCTATCACGACCGAGCGTAGTGAAGATGTCACAGTGAGATATTCATACATCTATCACAACCGAGCGTAGTGAAGATGTCACAGTGAGATATTCATACATCTATCACGACCGTGCATAGTGAATATGTCACAGTGACATATTCATACATCTATCACGACCGAGCATAGTGAAGATGTCACATTGACATATTCATTGATCTATCACCACCGAGCATAGTGAAGATGTCATAGTGACATATTCATACATCTATCACGACTGAGCGTGGTGAAGATATCACAGTGACATATTCATAGATCTATCACGACCGAGCATAGTGAAGATGTCACAGTGACATATTCATACATCTATCACGACCGAGCGTAGTGAAGATGTCACAGTGACATATTCATACATCTATCACGACCGAGCATAGTGAAGATGTCACAGTGACATATTCATACATCTATCATGACCAAGCTTAGTGAAGATGTCACGGTGACATATTCATACATCAATCACGACTGAGCGTAGTGAAGATGTCACAGTGACATATTCATACATCTATCACGACCGAGCGTAGTGAAAATGTCACAGTGACATATTCATACATCTATCACGACCGAGCGTAGTGAAGATGTCACAGTGACATATTCCCACATTTATCGCGACCAAGCTTAGTGAAGATGCCACAGTGACGAGGTTAAACAGATTGGCTTTCCCTTTGTCACAACTATGGAACTACATGTATTTACTCAAATGGTTAAAATGATTTAATCCTTTTCTTAAGTTTATGCAAGTATATGTATTTAAGTGGTTTAAGTGAATTAAACTTTTTCTTCAGTTTATGCAACTATATACAAGTGGTTAAAATTAATTTACCTTTGTCATTAAGCAATACAATTAAGCTCACTGTTTTCCAGGGGAGGGAGCTGATTTTGGAGGTTTAAACAAGACCCGATTCCGTCTGTACACCGACCAAGTTAGCTGGCCGGTTGCCCGGAATGTTTGCGCCACCGAGGGCGGTGTACTTCTTGACATGACAGACCCTTATAAACGGACAATCATACAGGAACTTTATACCAAAACTACATGGTCAGCACCACTCAGGTTAGTTTTAACTCTCTAACCTTCACAAGACGTGGCTTTCCCGAACAACAGCCAATCAAACGTTATATTTCATTATGTCTAAAAATAATGGGATGTGATATGCTGCCGCTATCACTCGGTTGTGAACAGAAACATAACAATGCCACAACCAACTGTTATAGATTATAGCCATTGCTTGACCTGGGTCTACACAGTTTTAAAAACGTTTGGTTCGTTTGTTCGTTAGGTTTGGCGGCATTCCAGTTATCAATTTAGTTCAATTATATGCATGCAACCATCTATTTTTCTGGCAATTAGGGCAGGACTGAAAAGGAAAGTCTTAAATAGTATTC
Source organism: Mopalia vespertina (assembly GCA_030265115.1). Lineage (NCBI taxonomy): Eukaryota > Metazoa > Mollusca > Polyplacophora > Chitonida > Mopaliidae > Mopalia > Mopalia vespertina. The sequence goes on along the minus strand of JAQQZZ010127468.1, from coordinate 12,576 downwards.
TTTTATAGGGCCGGATTAATACTTTTGGGGTCTAGGGGGCACTTCAGAGCCCTTGTGCCAGTATACACAGAAAATAGAATGCAAATCAAAATCCTAACTTAAAGCACATCGCATGGGTTTTATTAATCGGATTTTTGCAGGTTATATTGCCTTACGTAAGCTTCTCTATGGCTATATGATGCCACGGGGTTTCTTTGATTGGTGTCATGCTTATAATTGTGTTTCGCTTAAATAGTGTTCAGTACTACGTCACTTCTTCGTCATGCAAAGTAATAACTGTTTAAAAAATATATCCATCTAATTTCAGCCCAAACGATTACTCGGTGTGGATTGGTTTATACGACGTAGAACCACCCAATCAACAGTTCGTATGGACAAACTCATGCCACATCCAAACGCCAAACTGGACAACCAATCGGAATACAACTGACAGCGCAAGATGTGTTAAGGCGGTCAACAGTGCACTTGATTGGCATATCAGGAATTGTAGTGAACAGTTGATGTTTATTTGTGAATTTCACACAGGTGTTTTATTACTGAAATGCATTCGATTTTCAAATTATCTTAGAGTCGAGTTAATTTATCAGTCTTTAATAATAGTTGGAAAGGTAAATCGTTTATAAAGGCTTTTAGTTCCTTGCATTATTGTCAACTAAATTTACATTTCCATGAATTGGCATCTTTCATCGGTACTATACTTATTCACCTCAAAGATCCTGTAAATGATGATATTTATTTCTGCCACTCTATTCTATTCTTTCTTGTATTATAGACTTCCAGTGCGATTTTGTTGCCGTCGTCGGAAAAGCGATCGGACCAACTTTTAAGTTCTATGAAAATCCAAATGGAGTGACTGATGAAGATTATTGTCTGTCAAACTGTCAAACTAACCCGAACTGCTGGGGAACCTATCTCTCTCAAATATTGACCAAATGTTCTGATTCCCTGGGAAGCAACCCCGACGATGTCAAGTCATTTACAGCCTCTACGAAGATATATGTCAAAGATTGTGTACTAGGTATATTAGATCATTTTGTCTTATTATTTTGTAGCTAAGTAAAATGCACACGTGGACAGGAGTTATAGCTATATGTCGATATTTTCAGTTTAGTTATAAAGCAGTTAGCCCACGTGGCAGTGTTAGTGAATAATTATAAAGCTCTACACGGAGTTTCGTTTATCTCGGCGAACTTCCTTAAAGGCATTGACGATATACTGACAGTATTACTTTTACATAAGTCATAACGTTAAAATTTGTTTTTATTACTGTCTCTTTAAAAAAGACACTACCATTTTTATTGCTGTAACCTTAATGAGCCTTCCGAGATTACACATCTGAGTGAATATTAAATAACTGGACCTTTATGTTGATATGAATCCTCTCAGACCGTACCTGAACGTTGATATGAATCCTCTCAGACCTGACCTGGGTGTTAATATGAATCTTATCAGACCGGACCTGGGTGTTGACATAAATCTTGTCAGACCGGATATAAGTGTTGATAGGAATCATCTAAGATCGGACCTGAGAGTTGATATGAATACTATCAGACCGGACCTAGTTGCTGATTTGAATCCTCTCAGACTGGAACTGAGAGTTGATTTGAATCTTCTCAGACTGGATCTGACAGTTGATATGAATCATATCAGGCCGGACCTGAGAGTTGATATGAATCCTATCAGACCGGATCTAAGTGGTGATAGGAATCATCTAAGACCGGACCTGAGAGTTGATATGAATCCTATCAGACCGGATCTAAGTGTTGATAGGAATCATCTAAGATCGGACCTGAGAGTTGATATGAATCCTACCAGACGGATCTAAGTGGTGATAGGAATCATCTAAGACCGGACCTGAGACTTGATATGAATCCTATCAGACCGGACCTAGTTGTTGATTTGAATCCTCTCAGACTGGAACTGAGAGTTGATTTGAATCTTCTCAGACTGGACCTGAGAGTTGATATGAATCATATCAGGCCGGACCTGAGAGTTGATATGAATCCTATCAGACCGGACATGAGACGCCGGACCTGAAACGAATCTGTTTCAAATCCTAAAAGATTTTGGGGTTTCGTAAAACTCCAACGTAGAAATTTAACCCCTGAGTGTCTTAAATACAACGACAAAGAGGCAACGCCACATCAGCAGGCTGTAGAGTTGATTTCTGAATATTTTCAGAATGTATTTAATTTGCCTAATTGTAGTACGGGTAACCTTCCTGAATTGGAAGATTTTAGTAATGATATGAATTTGTAAAACAACGAAACACAGAATCCAACTTAATATCATTTTTTGATGTTCTCACAAAGTGTTTCGACTCGAAACAACAAGTCTATACCATATACTTGGAGTTTAGTAAAGCATTTGACCGTGTTTCCCACCAACTACTAAGCCATAATCTTCAATATTTTGGGTTTAAGGGAAAAATTTTAACATGGTTAAAATCGTATCTTACAAATCGCCACCAGCGTGTAACAATTAATGGCAAGGAATCTCTATGGAATCCTGTGCTATCTGGTGTTCCCCAGGGGTCCCTTTTGGGGCCCCTGTTATTTGTGCTGTATGTAAATGATGTATCTCACTGTATCTCATCGTCCATTTTATCAATTTATGCTGATGATAAGTTTTTCAAGACAATTAAATGCTCTGAAGATACAAAAGAACTAATCAGAGACTTGGCTTCTCTCGCCAATTGGTGTCAGGTATGGTATGGAAATTGAATCTCTATGAAAGTAAATGTAATGGGATATCGTTTACGAATAAAAATAACTTAATTGTATCTGAATACGATATAAATGGCAAACAGATAGAACGCGTCATGGAGATCAAAGAACTAGGTATTATCTTTACGTAAGATCTTAACTTTAGGAAACATATCAACACAATTGTTAGCCAATCTTATCGATCAATTGGTTTTCTGAGGCGTACATGTGTTTCTTTCACCGGCCATAAATCTCTGGTATCGATCTATTGATCGATAGTTCGATGGAAACTAGAGTAATGCTCTACGGTGTGGTCGCCAAACCAGAAATATTTGTATATATATACTTTAATATAACGTATATCCTACAAAAATGCATGTTATAACATAAAAGTCATCCAAAAATTAAAAACGTTCCCATTGACTCCCCCCCCCCAACCCCTTGCCAACTCAAGTCCACTTAGTGAATGGCTGACCGGTGACCAAAACAATTGACCTACATGTAGAAAAGCCATTTCAGTTTTTAACTTGACTTTTTTTTTTAGAGTATTAGTCTTTTTTACCAAAAGTTGGAGTAAATTATATTTAACTGATTACTTCTTTCTAAATTTCTATGTTTATAGTTTCTTTTTTTTTGCCTCATTTTTTTCACGTTATTATGTTGAGCCAAATGGGAATATTTAAAAACAAATAATGAAAGGGTGCATGGACAACAGTGATTTTCACACATTGGCTCGGTGTATTGTAATGTTATAATGTCGATACGGTCAAGGGAAATATTTGGCTTAGTCATTTTATATAGGTCTTCACTACCTACCGCGATTTTCCGTTTATTTACTCCAGTTGCACGGAAGGAGAACTTAATAAAATTTTCCACCAGTCCTATAGAAAGAACAGTTTTTTTTATTAGATACAATTTGTAAGTTTCTTATTCGCTTGGCAAGACAGTATTACTGGAATAAATCTTTTTCCGTCCAGCAATTGCGTGTGCCTTAAAAAGGTATTTATGTTTGACGTCATTTATATAGTAGTCCAAAGCGATATTAATTTCCAATTCTATTTTGATTATACTTCTTGCACAGTATGTCTTGTAAATGATGATTACCCATTTTGAATGCACACTATAACTACTGGTTTGGAAAATTCCAAATCGGATACATCCGCGATGGTCAACCGCAGCAGAGTTGCATGGGATCAGCGGTTTGTGTCGCATTATCGTTTTATTACAATTATGCTGTAATTCAGTTCTACAGACTATGAAATAATTTTTAAACAGTAAATTCGTTCTTTTTGGCTTGTTAACTTTCTGAAGGGATCACTCTTTTCATGCTGGACTCATTTGGTTGAGGTTTTGCTTTTGAAGATTTGAGACAACTTCATTGGTTGAAAACTGACTACATAGCCACGACCGTCACGTGATGGTGTGTTCGGGACTGAATTTAAGACTTTCGCAGAGATTGAAATGATTGTAGGAACATGAACTCTGGATATAGATTGAACAATGTCCTGGCGGACATGGTCTCATGCTGTTCTTAGCCTCCGTCACTCTGTTCATTCTTACTTTGTTCATGTCAAGGAATGTCATCATGACACTTTGCATTCATGAGCGCGATTTTTGTTTACTAAATCATTAATCTACAAATCGTTGCGCTTTCTTGTAGTAATATCAGAAGTTTATCAAGCAGAAGTATGAGACCAGCCATTACCCAGCCTCAACGGCATTGTGATTAGGTCAGCGCTGATTGTTGAAAAAGCGCCCTTTAGCGAGAAATAGAGAAACCTCTAAGGATATCAATAGGATGTGGAATCATGGATAAATCATGCTAAAGCTATTTCTATCGCTTAGCAAAGGTTTTTTTTTTACCCATAAGGCGTCAGTAGATTCTGAAATCCAAACCTCGCTAAATGAACGAAATCCTCCATATCTTGCGCAATGAGTTATATGGCACTATGGAAGTCCTCTGACAGTCACAATGTCGTTGCGACTGGGTATTGGTTGACTTCATACTTCTGTATGATAGACTGTTGGTAATATTGATGATTATGCCTGTGTTTTTCCGATTTAATAATACGTTAAATTAAATTTACGTTCATTTGAGCATAAACAAAAAACCAGAGATGCAGTCAATCCTTAAATAATCTATGGAACTAAGTGTCAATATACACATTTTTATTATTATTATTATTATCTGTGTGCATTTAACGTAACAATCTCCTTTTCTCTTTCTCAGATGACGTTCAGGCTATAAGCACCTTGCCGGTAACCGAATCATTCCCACAGGAATGCGTGAATGTAACTGGAACCGATACATCTGAAATGAGCACAGCAACTGAATCTGCAACAACACCGTTCACAGAGACTTCCACGGTCTCCTTACTTGTCACTGAAACATCTTCAATGATAACATCAACAGAAGCAATAACCTCATCCACTGGGAAAATATCATCAGCCTCTGGAAATGTGCCGACAACAATCACCTTGACGACAACGTCAACAACGGACACCACAGAGAAAACTTTAGCAGCAACCGAAACAACACCAATCACTTCATCAACAACGGAAACCACATCAACAATTTCATCAACAACGGAAACCACATCAACAATTTCACCAACAACGGAAACTACACCAACAAGTTCATCAACAACGGAAACCACACCAACCACTTCATCAACAACGGAAACCACACCAACAAGTTCATCAACAACGGAAACCACACCAACAAGTTCTTCAACAAATGAAACTATAACAACAACTTTATTCTCAACAGTAACTTTACCAGCTGAATTGATCACAAACTCGGTTGCTGTCACCAAAGTAATAAACACTAACTGTATTTGTGTCTGCGAAAGGCAATTGTCCAATTTAACTGAAGTGGAAAAGAAAGCCATCGTTAAACAAATATTAAACAATTTAACAGTCAACAGATCTGCATTGTCATCTACCCGGCGTCGTTTTATAAGTGTCATGGACGACAGACCTTCTGCTCTTGCTGTGGGTTGTTCCGGTATTGTTATGTTGTCTGTACTCCTCGCAATACTTATTGGACTGGATATGGAAAGGCTAATCAAATTTATAATGAATTTTAAAAGGAGGTCAGAACAAAACTGAATTTTGAAGAGACCATTATTATCCATGTTTAAGCTCATTATGCTCTGACATTGAGTGCAATAACCAAGCAACTCAATGTGGAAAAATGTCTACCTTTGTGAAATAAAAGGTTACTCTACCTGTTGTTTTTCTTTAATCTATATTTCTTAAATTAATAACTTTGGCACAGGTAAATTGATTTACTTAAACCCATGAATCATCTCATGTTCTAGGTAAACTCCCAGAGACAGGTTTCTAAAAATATAGTAATTTCGAGTTGTCTTGGGTAACCTACAGACATAAGGAGAGAATGTAATGACACTGTATACATGGTATAGAAATATGGGATAAATATGTAGCACACAAATATGTATTCCGTATGGGTTTAAAATAAACCAACCTGCAATCAGGTATATCCGCTGAGTATGTCAGCTGAGGAGAGGGAGAGTTACCTGTTGTCGGACCCAGAGTGATGTTTAGAGTTTGGATTTTCCTCCATCCGGCTATAGTTGGTCTTTGTGGAGAGGAACAAACATTTCTGGTACAAGGTTTATATATTCCTCTATATGGAGACTTAGCAAACCGGTTGCTATGGTAGTCATTTTTGAAAATAAAAGAAATAACGTTTGATGTGTTTTAATCCAAAAAATCTCTCTCTCTAAAAGTTTCTGTTTGGTTTCCTCTTCGAGGGATGCATTTATGTTTTTCAATCGGCATGATTTTAAAATGATTTTTAACCGAATGGCCAGGAAGAGGGAAATATTCAGCTATTGGAGATTTGAGTTTTAACCAAATGAATCTCAAATGATTGTTGGTTCTTATCCGAAAGGGATAACAAACACTTCTTACAAGTGACGAGGCGTACAACATTGTCTGAATCACAGTTCAAAATGCCTGGATATTACTGGGCTCTTATGGTGTTTTCGCATAGGAGCTTATTCTAGACTTTGGACAAAAATATTACTGTTCAGTTGTCGAAAGGTTTCGCATTTAATTCGGCGAAAACTCGCCAAGTAAATCCTCTTGGAACCAGGGCCTTTAACAGAACAGACAGAGTCTGGTAAAAGGTAGCGAGAGTCCTGCAATTCCTGTAAAACCTTATAATGTGGGATTAAATCATTACCTTAGAACTGTGTGGAGGGTGAAAACATTAGGCAAGGAGTAGTTGATGGTTATCTGCTTAAAATATACCTTAAATCTAAAATCGTTTCTGCATCTAAAGTGAGGCCCTTTTTACTTCGATCATTACATGAAAAAAAAATCTACACTATCCAGGCTGATTGTAGGGTGAAGTTTAATGTCCGGGTCATGCTAATTAAGCGTGGAAATGAAGAGATCGAGGTCATATCTGGAATGTTGCCAGGGATTAATATGTCAATCAAATATCAAAGATACAATATGGTTTGTTTTGAACACTTTCCAAGGAAAGTGGGGACTAAACCTTTTACCCATATCACAACCTTTAATTTGCTGGAACATTGGGGGTATATAAGTCTAAATAATCTCGATGGTGTTCGAGATACCGCTTAAAATAATTTGGAATATAGCAGATCGATATTCTATACATGGGAGTAAGAAGGAGCTTCCTGTTTCCCTGGTGGCCTCAAAGCCAAAGGACAACATACAACCTATCTGTTTGTGATGTCGTCGTCCTGTCTTGTCTTCGTTACAATCAAGGTTGCAAAAATGACGCTACTTCTTTACAACAGGGTGATTTCCAAACTGTTGTTTATTGCATATTTCATGCCGTGCAATGAGCGTAAAGAAGAACCCTAGAGCGTGTGTCATATGAAATTATTTTTCTGTCTGTCCAAAATATTTCCTCAAAATATTAGCAAAAAGCTAACACAACTATTGAAAGTCAAAAATTGTAATTTGATAGCAGAGTTCCTTTCATCGGCTTTCAAAAAAGCAGAACATTGATACCTGGAAAATGTAAATAATAAGAAGTAGAATGTGAAGAGACTTGCTGTTTAATGTAAGCATAAGTTTACCACACTGAACAGAAGAAACTGTATCCATCAGATGACCGTCCACAATATCAGAAATGACGAACCCTTCTCCAAGTCTCGAGATATTGTCGATGGCAACAAGGTCAAACTAGCTCCGGTCTCCCCTTCTATCCCGATACTGGGTTGCGTATTGGTCCGATGTGAGTATACTATTAGAGTTAGAGGTATATTGGGTCCATGTCATTATACTGTGCATTGGTGGTATATTATCCAAGTCAAAACAAAACAAAAGAAACAAATAAATAGAGAAAGAAAAACTAACAACAAAAAAACCGAAAGGAAGAAAGGATAAATTAAATAATATCAACGTTCTGTATCGCACATAAAATTTGTGTAAACTGCTATTGTACACAGCTCCATATAGGTATGGATTATTTTACAAAACATAACAAAACAATTGGTGTTTGTCTTCACGAAATACACCAACAAAGACGATTTCTGAAATAAATGGAAATAGTTTAAACTGTATTTGTTTCAACTATTTACTAACTCCATTGTGAATTATTCCCTTAAAGCTATTGACTTGTACAAAGACCATTTATCTGTAGATGGCGAGAGTTAAACCGTACACATTGTATGCTGATAAATCTATGTTAGTTTTAAACGAATAATGATAAAGTTGACAGACATGTGTAAGAATCGTATATGTGGTGAATTAATGGATGTCTGTCTCTGACCTTTATCAAGCTGTGTGGTGAATTAATGGGTGTTCAATACTGGTAAGCTGACTTTAATGAATTAACTACGGCTATATATTTATTAATAAGGGTCCTTAGTGCACGAGCTCATGACATGTAGGGCATTAAGGAAGCAGCTTACGCATCTGTCAACTGTGAAAAGCACATCTTATTTACCACGAACAGTTCAGCGGCATCTATATAACGTACTACTAACAAACGATTCATTTCATTTTTTGAGTTTATTTATTTCACCAAATAAAACAATTCAATAAAAAAATTATAATTGGTATTTTTTATGAGAAATTAATATAAATTAAGTATTATAAATATATGTAATGAATAAATAATAGTTAAGTTGTTATTGTTAATTATAATTTATAATGATAATTAAAATAAAACACATGGATGTCCTTGGCGGGAACAGAAACCCCAAAAGGATTATTTTATCCTATTTTGAAAAACCAGAAAAAACTCTGGCAAGAAATGAATTGAATAAATAAATGTTATGTTAAATAAGTTCACAGGTGTACATGATGAAATAAGATTACGAACGTATATACAGCCATGTAAATATATACAGCCCAGAAGGAGTTTCAGAATTTGAAGAGCCAATGGGTAACGAGATATGAGATTATCGATGTAATAGGTAGGAGTTCGTTATGGCGAAAAATGGGTTGAGTGTGAGCATACTTATTTGAGAATGTTGGAAGTCGCAGTGCACGTTTTTGTGGAGACGAATTAGAGGGAGAAGATGTGTCTGATAGGTGTTACCCCAGACGATATTGCAATAACGATATTACGATGTTTTCTTCTTTAGATTTTCTCTGACCTGATAAATGACACCTAGATTATGTGATATTTTTTTTTACATAAGTCAGAGATATGGGTAGTCCAGTTCAATTTGTTGTTTAGAGTAACACCTAAGAATTTAATATCATTTACATTTTATATATGCTCTTCATAAAGCTGTAATGATGGTGTATTCTGTAAGAGAGTTTATTGCTGCACAGCCAGTTATGTATTTCAACAATTCCTATGTTAACTTATTTGGTTAGCTATTCTAGATTAATATCAGAGAGAAAAGCCCTGGTCTCATCAGCAAACAAAAGTAATTATAAGTCAGACACGTTAATAATGTCATATATGTAAACTAAAAATAAAGCGGACCAAGAATAGATCCCTGAGGGACACCAGTATTGGAAATTCTTAACAAGGATTTGGAATCAGTATATACAAGACAATGTTTTCTGTCCTGTAAGTAGCTTTGCAACCACCTGTTTTACAATCCGTTTATCACATAATGTTTAAATTTCGTGAGGGGTATTTTGTGATGAACGGTGTCAAAGGTTTTAGCCAAATCTAGAAAAAGTGTAATATTGAAGTGATTGGATTATTAACCATTTGTTCATTTGTCATAACGGGCGATGAAAACATGGACGGTGGAATGGTCCAAATTGGTTTTCGTACAGTATTTTATTAGTTTCTATGAATGATTTTAAACTGTCGGCCACTTTAGTTCCTATGATTTTACTCAGGCAAGGTAACATAGATATGGTCCTATAATTTTGGAATTTCGTGTACAGAACCAGATTTGTGGACGGGACTTATTTGAGCAGTTTTAAGGTTTTCAGGGAAAGTTCAAGAATTATGCAATAGATTTGTAATGGGGATAGATAGAGATAAAGCAACAGGTTTAATACCGGATGGGTGGATACCGTCAGGGCCTGGGAAAATGCTTTTTAGTTTTTTTAGTATCTCGACTACGTCAGCTGGTGTACATGGATCAAAAGCAAAATCAGGAGAGTTGAGTGGTATTGAGTAAGTTTCCAAGTTGTGAGTTGTTAGCGGTAGCTTAGATGAAATCTTGTTCGGGATATCACGGAAGTAGTTATTAAAGTTTTCCGCTATGTCTTTAGAGTCTGAAATTTCTGATCCATCATGATTGATTGATTTCGGAGAGGATTTCCTGTTTTTCCTTTTAGATAAATCATTTGTTAGTTTCCATGTACCTTTGATGTCGTTGTTTACAACATTACATTTGTCGTCACAATAGTTTTTTCAGCAAGTCGTATTGTGTGATTTAGTTTGTTTTGATACTTTCTATAATGCGCGAGTTGTCTCATGGTAGTTATTTTTAAGTGTTGTTTGTAAGATATTTTTTCCGTAATCCAGGGTTTAGAACATTTGCCTTTTTATTAAGATTTTTGAACGGGACGTATTGGTTGTATGCTTCTGGTATTGTGTTAGATAGTGTGTCATAGGTTTCTTACGCGTTACTATTTGGTAGGATGTCGTCCCAATTATAAAGTTCAGGAAATTATTTCTAAACCAAAGATTGTTATGAACAGAAATATTACGAACACAACTGCATTCTGGTTTTATTTTTTCATTACGAACAGTGTGTTTGAGAAATTGGCTTACTGGTACAGGTAAAAAAGATTCGTTTTCAGATTTTCGAAGAATTCTTGAGAAGGCAGATGCTGGTTGGTTGGTTATAGGATTTGTGGCGTTTTTCCATCCTTTTGGATGATTCACGCCATAGGCAGATGCTGATCAGACTTAAATAGATGGACATGAAAGTCTGCAAGGAGAGTGCATACATTTTTTTCGGATTTGAGGAGGTTAAGGGTATGTACAAAATGCATGCTAAATGTATATTGAGGTCTTTCCCCGGGGGTCGATAGTATAGCCCAACGCTGGGAGTTGTGTAATTGAATTTAAATTCCATTAATATACTTTGATAGTGGCCATTGTCATCAGTTTTGGACAAATTCTTCCTAATAGAGCAGTCTTTCCGACTTTCATTAACAAATAAAAAAAGTCCACGACCTTTTCGATTTGAGCAAGAGGCTTAACATGATTTATAGTTAACAGGTAGAGTATATATATTTTCAGTTTGTGGTGACAACGAACTTTCCGATATGCCAATAATAGAAAATTCATGTTCAAGGGATTGGAGGTACGGCACGACTTCCGTATAATGTGTACGAAGACTACGTGCATTTATGTGAAGAAATAATAATGGAATGTAATCGTCAGGTGGTAATGATTTTATCATGTCTTTAAGTGAGTTTTTTATATAGTAGTTCTGTTGTCGTTCATTATCTCTTTCCAATAATCCTGTTCCTCTGGAGAGTCGTTTGTCAGATGCAGGGTTCCTTCTCTAATGTTAACATCGAGTGAATTGAAACAGAGGTGTTCGAAGTTAGGAAAAAGATAAGTAGGCGGATTATACAGTGGTTATCAAACGGTAGTGTAGGTAGGTTGGTGGATGTATAGAATAGACATTCAATGTAGCTGTTGTCCTCAATTAACCATTTTTATCGATCATTGTTTATATAAAGGCTAGTTTGAACCTTTGGATTACAGGCCCAACGCTACCGTTCCATTAAGTTATTTTAAAACTTACATGTTTGTTATTTCAAAGGTACCTGATAAAATGTGTTGGCGAAAATTAATAAGTAAGGAAAAGAACAGACTGAACCATGTATAGAGCTCGTATCTGACCTATAAAGTCATATGAATAGTACGACGGCATTGGAAACAGTGAGCCAGTCTCTCGCTGGTGGATGCCAACTAACGAAATTCGGGAGCATGGTTGTTTTGTCCAGAACACAAAAACACATTCTCAGTCATAGATACTCTATTGTTTATTACCATTTCAGTTTATAACGACATTAAGACTGGACTAAGACTTTAAGACTTTAAAACAATTTGAACCATTTATAAACAAATAGATCAGTTGTTAATCGTTAGCATCAATACTTTTCAATAACTATATAATGAATCTGTTAAATTTTACAGATACATTCTAATTTATAAAACATCTCAGCCAACATTACAATTATCTAGACACATCTAATAAACTCAGTCAAAAAAGAAACTTCACACTCTAAATTTCAAAATATTTTCTTGAAACTTAATACAAGAGATATTATTACCATTATTAGAGGTAAATGCGTTGTCAAAGACATCATGACACACAGCAACTCTGACGTGCACAAGCATGCAATTCGTGCGAGCATACATCAAGGATAAAGCATGTTTCCTTGTGTTCCTAGTCACGTGACCTTATGAGACACGTGCAAT
>JAQQZZ010127457.1:0-14055 GCA_030265115.1 Mopalia vespertina | reverse complement strand
ACTGGTCTAAAGCACTGAGCTTTCTGATCAGGTTCTTATACTCATCTTGCTGTATGTACATTTCATTATACTGCAATATTCAAGAGAAATAATTTTTCAAAAGAGTTAAAACAAGTTCCCAGCAAATTATATGGGATTGTCGTGTATGTTTTCACCTTAAGCCTTGTGATTATGGTAATTTTTAATCAAAACGGATAATCCAAATAAAAAGCAAGTCTGCTGTTTTTGCTATTAATTTTTTTATTTGAAGAATATCATTATGGGTAAGTATGTTATGGGTTATGACATACGCCAAGAAAATATAGAAAAAAAAATAGATTTTAAGCTTTTGTCTCACAAGGGCTTGTTATAATGAAAATGCGTTTCAATTTTACACCTTTCTATCAAGTGGTTGTATAACAATAAGTTGTTTTCTCTGCTTTCATTTTTCAGTATACCGTACTCGGGAATATGCCTATTCCTCGGGTGTTATTTTACTTTTAAAACTGATTTTTTGCCCATTTCATCTCAACATATAAAACTAAAAAACGGTCATTCAGATTTTTAATATCTTTTTTAGTTTTTTAAGATATAGTTATAAGAAGTTGAAATTTCACTATTTTGACTCATTTTTTAAATTTTTTACCTTTAACACAACATTGCTAGAAAACTTAGACAAACAGGAAAAAACTTAATGGCGTTTTTTTGGTTCATAAAATGTATTATACGTTGATATAAAATTGAATAGTCGACGTAAATAGTATAAAAGAAGTAGCAATTTGAAAAAGGGGTTGCAATATTTTTACTTTTATACAAAATATTTTTTTCTGTCAGTTTTAGAAAAAAATATTTCCTAATTGTTGTTCTGCAGAAAAATATATATACATGTGTTGAAAAAGTTACAGTAGTTTAGGAGTTAAACGGCGAAATGTAAAAACACTCTATAGGGGGTTAGAGTATCCTTAATGTCTTTTGACTGAGAAGTAACTAAACAGCCACATTTGCCTTATCCAACGTTAAATATCCACACCATTACACAGTCATACAAATCCGGTACAAATTATAGAACTAATTGCTACTCACGGAATATACTACCGTTAGTGAATATATATTAAACGGTAAACAAAATGGCACATGTCTCATTATCGAAGTAGCGGAATGCCGTTTGAATTTGCTAACAAAAACCATCATTTAATGCGGGTAGCTGGAGGGAGCTCCTGTTGCCCTGATGTTCTCAAAGTTAAAGGGGAACAGGAAGCCGATCTGTTTGTGGTGTCTGTATTTGTCCCGTCTTGTCTTTGTTTATTGCCAGTGGCGTCGTGGGTGATTTCATTCACTCATTGGACAGGCACCACGTCATATGAGTGAAATAACCTTAAGTACGGCATTAAACCCTAATCAAATACACAAACTAACTATTCACTCAACAACACTTACAGGAATCTAAAATACCAGCCTCCTCAATTAATTTTTTTTTACTTAAAAATGAAAAAAGATAATAAACAATCACGCCATTCATACATAAGTTTTACAATTGACGGGAGACACTTAAAGGTATGAATCAAATTTGTCAACCATCTAGAAGATAACAAATCACATAAATAGTCGACATTAACTATATAAAGACACTTCGTAGAAGGGTCGTGACAGTCGTGTAAGATCTCTCACGAACTGAACTGTCCGTCAATGCAGTATGATGGCCGGATGCACATTTCCAGATCAACAGGTTTTACAGACTTGATTTATTGAAGTTTATTTTATACATTCTCCACACTGGTTTCTATTAATTAAATAATCTCGCAATGTACTGTCCACCATGACGGGTTTCCATTCATTTGAATTTAACTTTTAATGATGATTTAAGAATTAAAAAAACTATCAAATTAAATTCAAAATGTTTGGAGTCAGTTGCACACAACGCTTTGGTTCAGTTTTTAAAGTTAAAGTTTCTGGACGAATACAGGTTCAAGAAACATTCAACTCAACAGTCGTTTTTCTAAATAGTTTTACCTAAAGTAACAGTTGTACCAGCGTAATTCAATTACCACTTGATTGATGGTTGAATTTAACGATGGGTCGATTGGTTGGGGTCTAAATACGTGATCCAAGGTACTCGTGTTTTTCATGCCGAGCGATTGACGCATGATTTTCAGCCACAAATTGGGATGTTTTTTGTTACTGAAAGTAGTGTAACATTGCGTATACATAATTCAAATCATATCTTAAATTACACATAGAATATTGTATGCTTTGGCTGACTAAATGGTATGTGATTTCCGCGAAATAGGTTAAAGGTGGCAGTTCCCATCGAAAACACAACTATAACAATGGATAAAGAAGACTTCTGTGGATCACTGGAATACGCCTAAAGATCTCTTGAGTACGCCTACAGATCACAGGAATACGCCAAAATCGCCCGGGAGCCTTTAAGCCTAGCATAAGAAGGCAAAGGCTGTACTGCCAACAAGGTATGAAAAACACTTGATTTTCCAGTTGTTACGCATGCCTTTCGTTTTAAACAATTGTGTATTTAACCTATTGTGCATAACACATATGTTTGTGAATTCTTTGTGAATCTCAGCTCTACTAAAGTATGTTTTGAGTCAGATTTGACCAAATAAACCCATTGAGATTATTAATTAGTGAGTGAACATTATAATTGAGCCAATACCAAAATATCATTCAGCGTGCAAGGTGGAAGCTTTGACAGCACCAATGTGGGCCAAATCAGTATCCCTACTGCTTCACCGATACAGTGTTAACCACTTAAGAATATAATAATATTCATTAGAAACAATAAAGTTCTAGATTGATAAGTTTATTTAATTATGTTTAATGTGGCGTTGAAGTAATGTCACTTACGTGACAGCGCTTACAGCATTAGCCATAGTGAGCGAGAAAAGTCTGTGAAGGCAAGGAAAAGTTACACGGTATGAATCGTGACCTAATCGCAGCGCGTGATCAATACATTAAAATAGTGCAAAACAAGATTGCCTGTGTGCATCTTAGAATAGTGCAAAACAAAATTACCTGTGTGCATCTTAGAATTGTGCAAAACAAGATTGCCTGTGTGAATCTTAAAATAGTGCAAAACAAAATTGCCTGTGTGCATCTTAGAATAATGCAAAACAAAATTGCCTGTGTGCATCTTAGAGTCGATGTCTGAACGTAGGAAGGAGAATAAATTCTATGTTAGATTTGGGTACATACATGTGTGATAATCGAGAATGTAAAATAACACAAACCCACATTCAAACAAACAGTTTGTTTTTTTCGAACTTGCTGAAAATGATATCCCTTCAGTGCTATGTTGATACAACATAATTTTGCTCAAAACGTACTTCTAATATGGAGTGGTCCAATTCCCTCTATGAATCAAATTATTAGCAGAAAGACTATAGATGTACGCGATTATTATTATTTCCCCTTCCGAGACATGCAGTAAACCTCAGATGAACTAAACAGAACGGTTTGCATAAAAAATAATGTATCATCTTAATTTAACTCCTATTAAGACTGGTTTCCCGACTTTTCCGAAATTAAGTGGATTTTTTTCGTCGTTTTTACGCTTATATGAAATAACGAATGTCAACATTCTACAATAGGATAAAAGCAGTTAGAGTATTGGAGATACGACCAATGATAAGAGAAGGATAATTTATTTTAAGCCAGGTAAAGAAAAGAGCATGTAAAGGTATAGTCTGTCCTTTATGTGCCTTTTACTACAGTGAACGAGATCAAGGAGTAAGCGCAGGTGTGTCCATATAGTCTTCATAGGTGTTTCCACAGAAACGGTAAGTTATCTTCATCTTTAATCCCTAACTGATCTGAGCATGCTGCATGTCGTAACTTTTAAGGTAGAATACCCATGCACGAAGATACAGTAAAGACACTAGTAGTAGTGTTCAATCGGATGGACGCAATTCTGTCAAAGCCACCCTTTTCAATTTCCAATGAAAATGGACGAGTATGTGGGTAAGTAGGTCACTTGGAGCTCCCGAAGCAAACCTTTCTTACACGAATGACACCAAAAGCGTCGCTAACAAAACCAAAACAGTGCAAAATTTGTCGAAAACTCGTCCACAAAAGCTGCTTGTTAAACGTTTTTAATCCCATTTCAATTCACCCGAATAATCTTCCATGCATACATGTATTACATATGGTCAATTTGTAATTTCATTAAGGCAACAAACTTGAGATATTAAGGTAGGAGATTTTAGACATTTAGGTAAATTTTATATATTAACGCAGGGAATTGAAGACATTCAAATAGGGAATTTAAGACATTAAGGCAGTGAATTGTAGACATTTAGGTAGGGAATTTTAGACATTTAGGTAAGAAATTTTAGACATTGAATCATAATTTTGGGCAGGGTATTTTAAACATTTAGGTAGGGAATTTTAGACATTTAGGTAGGGAATTTGAGACATTTACATAGGGAAATGTGGATATTTAGGCAAAACATTATAGACATAGATAATATAAGGCATCTGAACAACAATTTGTAGACATTTATGCCGATAACTTAAGACATGTAGGCCACACATGTCAGACATTACGGCTGGAGTGTCAAAAATACATTACAAAAACTGTCATAATCGAAGATTCCATTGGTTTTAGACATGCAAATAAACTCATAAAAAAGTTCTGAACAGACCGACCCATGGTGATACAAAGATAAATTTAAATTCTAAAAAGATCTTGCTCAAACAGTCCAACAAATCATCGTATATTTAGGAGTTTTTTATGCTTGGCGACAAATTTGATGCATTTGTATTCATGTGACAGCGACACTAGTGTTACACGAAACAAAACGGACAAAATCTCGCGGACACCTCGGACCTCTAATAGTCCATTTCAGTCAAGAACCCATAAAACACAATTTGAGAAGGACATCAAAAATGATATGTTTAAACCATTAGAATGTGGGCTAGTCAATGTCTATAGGGGAATGACGTGGATTGGTTATCAGGTAGCAAAGTGACTCAAGTGGACTATTCACTCCCAACAAAGCAAACATGACGTGGATCGACTATCCAATCGCAAGTAAAAATGACGTGGATCGGCGATCCACCCACAAAGTAAACATGAGATGGATCGACTATCCACACGCAAAGAAAACATGATGTGGGTCGACTATCCACTCTCAAAGTAAAAATGACGTGGATCGGCTATCCACCCACAAAGTAAACATGACGTGGATCGCCTATCCACACGCAAAGTAAACATGACGTGGCTCGACTATCCACACGCAAAGTAAACATGATGTGGGTCGACTATCCACTTGCAAAGTAAAAATGACGTGGATCAGCTATCCACCCACGGAGTAAATATGACATGGATCGACTATCCACATGCAAAGTAAACATGATGTGGATCGACTATCCACACGCAAAGTAAAAATGACGTGGATCAGCTATCCACTCACAAAGTAAATATGACATGGATCGACTATCCAATCGCAAGTTAAAATGACAATTATTGACTCCATCCGCAAAGTAAACATGACGTGGATTGACTATCCACTCGCAAAGTAAACATGACGTTGATCGACTATCCACTCACAAAGTATAGATTGCGTGGATCGGCTATCCACCCACAAAGTAAACATGACGAGAATCGACTTTCCAATCGCAAGTATGCAAGACATGGATTGACTCCATCCGCAAAATAAACATGATGTGGATCGACTATCCACCCACAGGTAAAGATTGCGTGGATCGGCTATCCACCCACAAAGTAAACGTGACGTTAATCGACTATCCAATCGCAACGTAAACATGATGTGGATCGACTAACCACTCGCAAAGTAAACATGACGTGGATTGACTCCATCCGCAAAATAAACATAACGTGGATCGACTATCCACCCACATGTAAAGATTGCGTGGATCGGCTATCCACCCACAAAGTAAACGTGACGTTGATCGACTATCCACCCGCAAAGTAAACATGATGTAATATTATCACTAAAGTAGACTTGGCGTGGATTGGCTGTCTATACTCGTCAACGTGTGCATGCCAGGACTACAAACAATTACCAAAGTGAGTTTGTCGTGGATTGGTTTGCCACTCACAAAGTGAACTGAACGTGGACTAACTATCCACTAGAAATTAGAAAAGACGTGAATTTGGATGTCCAGTCCCGAAGTAAACTTGACGGGAATGGACTAGCCACTACCAAAATTGGTTTGACTTGAATTGGCCATCAACGCGCAACGCAGACTTGACGTGTATTGGCTGTGCATCCGCAAAGTAAAAAATGACGTTAAAATTAAGGTAAAATAAACTATAGCCGACATATGGACACGCTTTCGAAACAGCCGTTGCTTTCTCGAGGCTTGCCACTGCTTCTAAAGATTTGAGATAGCAATTTTGACTGAGAATGCCTTTCTTTAAACTGCTACATTTTTTCAATGTCTGATGTGAACGGTTAATGCGGCTCGTGTTTAAACACATGCGGTGCAGACCTGGAGTGGAATGGCTAGCCACTCTAACGTGATATTAACGGGACTAGGCAACTAACTAGAACAGTAAGCTTGGCGTGGATTGGCTAACCACTATCACAATTTAAATACCACAGGGATACCACAGGTATCGAGAATCTCGCGCGGTTTAGCCGATTTGCTACCCATGCGCAAAATATACACACGTGGATTGGCAGTTCACGTACAAAGAAGAATTATCTAGAATTGAATAGCAAGACTTTTTCAAAGTGTGGATGAAAATGTATTGAAGATATTGAATATAGTTGGCTTGTCGTTCATTATATAACCGTTATTTAATCCATCTGCTTATATTAAAACTAACGTAACGAATTCGCTGTCCTGTGATAACTCCTCACATTCATTCAATAGCTAAATGTAGTTAACCAAACACGTGTATATCTTTAAAAAGCTTTAATCAGATTCGCGTTAAAATTTCAGAGAGGACCGTGTTGTTTTGTTCTCCTGTAATTTTGACTTTTCTACATAGCTGGCGAATCAGAGCGTGTCAACTCCAACAGGCTTATCAGTAAAGATTAACTTAACAGAAACCTGTTGTTGTTCACTCAGGCATGACTGTGGAATAAGTATAGTTTTACCTTAACGTCTAATCAAGTTACATTATAGCAACTTATTTGATTGGTACTGAATGGATACATTCCGAAATGCAGATTGAAAACAGTGTTAGCATCTTGACGGAAATGTGCTTTTCAGCATGAAGCAGCTGTCACCAATATAGGATATTGATCTATTAAATATTGCCAGAGCTAGAGGTCGATGTGATGTCTGTAAATCTGAACAGGACAAGGGAGACCACTAGTATTCTGTTGCTCGTAAACTTACTACTCTCATCCGGGTGGCTAAGAGGTCTATGTGGTCGGGATTTAATGTTGAAGAGATTCGGTGCCTAACCCTGAAGCTCGTGGGTGTATGAACTAGAATCTTACTAAAACTAAGAAATAATTATCCCAAAATAACAAAAATACTGTTAAATATTCACTTTCTAAAAGACACACGAAAAACATTGTACTCTCAATTTCTTTCTCTAAATCGGAATCAATGAACAAATATTAGGCGAACTAACTAACAATAAATGTATATTTGGTATAGTGTATAATATACATGAAAGTGTACAATGATTTCTCCAAAAACAATGATCGTAAGTGGCGGTATATAAACTATAGATTGAAACCGTTTAACTATATTATAAGCCGAGTAACCTCCAAATACATTTTACTTATATCGAATCTGTGACAATTTAGTTATGGAAGTACAGATACCTGACCTTTCCAAAGAAGTCAATATGATTGATTGATTGGTGATTTACGCCGTGCTTAAGGTATTTCACTTATATGACGGCGGTGTATTCCAACAATAATTGGCACTAGCACAACCAAAATGTGAAGCGTGTCCATAATGTTGGAAAATTAAGTATCCTCCAGTGCTAAGTAAAGACACTATTGCTTCTGTTCAAACGAACCACCCCTTAGCCAGACGAAAAGACATCAATATGAAGTGTAAGATACAGTTAAGTAAAAATAGCAATGATGAGATGTAAAATAGAGTAAGGGTAGTGTTCCACAAAGAGATATTAGCTTCGGTTCATTTTAATCGTGATGACGACCATGCAGTATTGAAGGTATTGTGTCTTCATAGTAGATAAGATCAACTTCTGATAAGAACCCTTTGTGGAACATTACCCTGACCTTTGAATAGCACACATTCGACTGCATTTTAAAATACAAAAATGTTGATCGTTGCAAGTGTCATGGTTTTAAAGGACATGTTGTTGTAGAATTGGTAAAGACAATGATAACAGTGACGTTGTTATGTTCACCGCCGTGTTTGTTTACTTCTTGGTGGTTTAGTTTTTTTTCTTGTTGTTTGTTGTTTTGTTTTCTTCTCTATTTGTTTTCTTTTATGGTTAGTGTATTCATTTGTTCCAAAAATAGTCCGATACAACCTTACCCGTTTAAGACCAAGATAAGACAATACAGCTAGGCATTAGAACAATAACAGCGCTAATTGTATTAATAAAAACTTAATTAATTAGCCTAGAAAATAGCATAACTATTATGTACATATAATAGTTTACCCGAAAGAAAATGGGAAGTGCCTAGACGTATTAAACTGATATGCTAACTGCGTTTATACACTGGGTAAAAGGTAAACAAGAATTAACAGCACACGAATTTATTGTTCTTTAAGACAAACTTTATAAGATGACAATCATTTTTATAACACCTTTAGAGGGTTGTCCAACTTTTAAAAACTTGAGGAAGTTATTTTAAAGCGTTACATAGATTATCCTGAGGGAAGACAGATTCTCTCAAACGTGAGACAAAACGTAAAATAGAAATTATAAGACGTGAAACAGATTGCCTAAATATACACTCTATCATGTGAGACAGATTTATTAAAAGAGAAACAGACTTTCATAAAAGAGGGACAGATGTTAAGAATCGTAACGTGGGCACTTTACGTCTATAAAGTAATTCTAATTTTCTAAAAGGGAGACAGATTTTATTCAAGGAGAGACAGATTTTATGATATCACATGTTATAGGTAGTTCATATGTTTTAAATTGCGAAACAAGTTTGTCTTCAATATGCACAGATTTCCTTAAAAGTAAATCTAATTTTAAAAAACGTGAGACAAATTTTCTTAGACGAGAGACATATTTTATAAAGCTTGACATATATAACTTTTAACATGAGATCATGCTAAAATGTGAGACAGATTTACTTAAAGTAGAGACAGATATTATAAAGATTGTCATATATTACCTTTAACATGAGACACGTTCTGAAATGTCACACAGATTGTTCTAAAAGGAGCTGCAGATATTATAAAGATTGGCATATATTACCTTTAACATGAGATCATTCTAAAACGTGAGACAGATTTGCTTAAAGGACACGCAGATATTATAAAGCTTGGTATATATTATCTTTAACATGAGACACGTTCTGAAATGTGACATGGATTTTTCTTAAAGGGCCTGCAGATATTATAAAGCTTGGCATATATTCCCTTTAACATGAGATACGTCAAAAAACATGAGACAAATTTTCTTAAAGGAGAAACAGATAGTATAAAGCTTGGTTCAATAACTGGCAACTATTTCGAAAACTGTGAACAGATTTTATAATTCTATGACAAGAATGTTCTTAAATTTACGATGTACATACAAACGTGATAGAGATTTTCTCAAGTGATGCAATGGTAACAAAAGTCTCATTGGGAATTAAAAGCAGATGTCAAATTATCTATATATATTTTTGTAGCGAAAGCAAATTTAACTTGGCTCCACTAAATTTATATAGATGTAGCTAATAATGTCAGAGCAACCTGTACTGAAGTGCGCCTTAAATGTTCACACTTTGTTATCTATTCAGTTTATTGTCCACCATTATTATTGTGTATTATAGCGAAAAATCTCAGATGTGTGACGCCACCGCGTAAAGATTTAAACAAACAAGTGCATGTTAGCTCAACCGTGAAAGATGTAATAACATTTTAAAGTGAACTCTAGTGAACCTAATCCATGTCATCGCTTATAATTTTTCCGCATCCTGTTGACGTTATATGTTAGCACCTGTCACAAATATAAAACAAAATGCAGTCTAAACATACTATGTATTTAAGTTTCTCCTTGAGTAAATTTGCAACTGACAAATCTCCACACCTTCGAACGAGACATTAAAATTATCCTTATACTGTATGTGTAGGACTTGCCAGTAACATACAAAACAATAACTCACAAAAACTTCAGAAAGAATTATCACTTTACAACAAAAGTTTCAGTGACATATCAATATAATTTACAGAAAAGTAAATGTTTAAGAAAAACATGTTCACGATAAAGTAATGTTTATAGCACCAAGTGGAAATATTACATATATTGTGAACGATCCAATTGGTTTTATTTCACAAATATGTAGAGAACATCGCTTTAACATAAGATAAATCTGTATTTCTTAAGCAACGTAAATGTTGTTCTGTTACACGGATAATTTTATCTCAATTCTCAAATCTTGTTGTTAAGAACCCCGTTTTGAATGTACAGCCGATACAGTTAAATGTATTGTAAAAAATGGAAAAATGACGAAGAATTATATGTGGCTCTATTACACGTAGTTTGTGTTTGATGAACCGTTTGAGGCATGGCTTATAAAACATGGTTGATGAAATATTACTTTATCAGAATTTGGATCTTTTTCAGTTTTTGAGAATTGAAAGTATTTGGAGTCAACTAAAAAATTCCTTACAAAAACTGTTGAAAATGACTCAATTTCGTTAAATACCATTTCATTACGTAAAACCGTCGCCGTTTTACCTCAATGAATTGCAAACAGCCTGCTTGGTTATAAACCAGGGCCCTTTTGAAAGCGTGGATATTCGCTCAAATGGCAAAAATTGTGCGGTCGTAGCCAGACAAATTACAGCTGTATTAATACACAGGGACTATGCTATGATGTCTTTCAGCTGTAGGTCAATGCAAACTCCTTTTTTTAAAGATACTAACAATTTTATTTTTTCTTAAATCAAAAAAATGTTTCATTTTATGTTGATCCACATTACACATTTTCACAATTTTAAGCAGCTTGATTTGTTCGTATCTGTGGCTAAAAGTAGTGCCCTGTCTCGAAACGTCCTGGTAAGACGATGGCGCGGGTTTATCCCAAAGTGCCCAGTCTGCGTTGAAAAGCTTGATGATGTCTGGAAGTTACAAAATTGTTAAAACCCTTCTTTTTTTAAAATTCTACAACATGCCATGTTATTATGGATTATGTCATTGATATATTTGTCAGTATGTAGTTAAACAGGTCTGTACGTTCATACGTCAGTGAGACGACTAGTTCGCGTTTTTTTATTTTAACCTGATCTTTGACTTGATTCAATGATGTCACTTTGACCCGGTCTAACAAAGTACATTGTTCCCATGGAATTCTTCCAGCAAATCCTCTTCTAGATGTACAAACGCCACATTTGGACAATTCAAAAAGTCTTTCTCGTTTCATACAAACGTTAATATACAGATGCTTTATTGTTATCAATTTAACTTCATTTGACAAACTATTTCGAACAAATTATACCGACAAATGTTCCACATGCGTAATTTCGCAGTGCCATTATTTGTTGTCGTTAATTTACATTTTTTTTAAAGTG
This sequence comes from Mopalia vespertina, assembly GCA_030265115.1. Lineage (NCBI taxonomy): Eukaryota > Metazoa > Mollusca > Polyplacophora > Chitonida > Mopaliidae > Mopalia > Mopalia vespertina. The sequence goes on along the minus strand of JAQQZZ010127457.1, from coordinate 2,418 downwards.
GTGCATAACCTTCTGAAAATGTATACATGTTTGTTGTGCACAATGTATAAAGCTTGTGGGGTCGTGATAATTAAAATTATTGAGCAGATATTAATTAACGAGTCCATTAAACGAAGTTAACTGGGTATTTTGACCCATTGCTGGTCACGCCCTCTGCTCCATGAATTAGGTCCAGTGGTAAAGTGATTTATACAAATGCCCCGTGTATAGTGTATTTTAATGACTATATACTTATTAAAACTTATTTTGCAGATGGCTGATACAGAGGCATTCTCTGACACTGATTCAGTGTTTAGCTCCCAGTCATATTTCTACTTTGAATGGGATAGTTGCAAAATGATATAATGCATTTTCATTTTACATTATTTCTTGCCCTGGGTTGTTTCACACTGTGCCCATTTCGGCTACACGCCTCATATATCACACACATAGACATGACTCAGAACCCATCTGCTTACTAAACATTTCAGGGTTTAGGAATTTTGAAGATGACAAGCTGCTTCAATATTATTTCCTTATTTATGGGTTCTGTCTAGAACAATGAAGTACACAAAAACAGATTTCAGATAGTCGGGCAGGCGAGCCACGGACACCCAGATGATTATAAGTTATAACGTTAATTAAACTTTCGTTAAAGGCTTCGTTTTAAAAACGCAACACTGCATGTAGAATTTATTTCCGGTTTAAAGTCGTCAATTTATTTTTAAAGCTACCCAGACTGTAATTCATGACAAGCCGCCTATAGACACCTACGCAAGCTTTTTCAGTACACATATTTAACCACACAAATAGCCCGAAGAACCAGTTGAACGTGTTGTCTTCACTATTAACCTCGTCTTACTATTGATTGTTTTAAGTTGGGAATTTATGTAAACGATGACGTGATTATCCGCATAAATAGCTCTATACATATGGCCTGCCAATTCGCATGCAGCCCAAATTATCTACTTCCCATATTCGTCAAGTATAGTCAGATTCATTTTTTGCACGTCATTCATCTGACATGGAATCACGAATGGTTACGAGGCTTCTGTGATAAACTGTCCAATCCGCCCACCTGTCAGTCAAACTCTTACACATTGGAGGTCCCGAAAATAAGGCGATTAGCGTTTAGCAGAGGTTCATACCTCATTAATAACAGGGAAGTTGTGCATGGACTTTCTATAAGTAGTAAGGGTTTTGTGGTTTGAAATATTTGTAATTTGCAAATTTAAAGCTTGGTCGGGCTGTGAAGCCTTAGGGAAGGTTTATGTTGAATACGCACACATTCTCTTCAACTATTTATTTGATGAAGCCCTAATTAATGAAAAGGTTTCAAGGGTGATTAGCTCCTGGCCTGAGGATAAACCAGGGGGACGCAAAATTCATAACCATCGTATAACCTTGGGCTATAATGTTATCAGTCCACCCATCACGTGATCTTCTGTAATAAAGCTCGTGGAATCTATAGAGAGCTTGAGTCTCACAAAGATCCTTACAAATGTATGCTAATTTAAAATGCATTTACCACGCAGTATAAGTGCAAATTGTGAAAACACAACAAACCAATAAAGACAAAAATTTCTAATCCAAATATCTGAGGACTGAAACCCTTACAGAAAAATCTAACTATAGGATTTTGTCAAAATCCTTTTGGATTTTTCTATGGGATCCTATAAGATCCTAAAGGATTTTCTATAATTATAATTATCCTATAGAATCCTATAAGATGTCCAAAATCCTATAGACTTTTCTGTAATCTACCAAACAAAACCACTGAATATTGCCCACCAGACTCGACATATATTGTCGCATCGTGTGCGTGGAATGGTTTTGTGATTGGCTATTTATCATTCGCAGGTGTAGTATCCACCTGGAACGTCGTTAAAGGGAGACTAAACTTTCAACCCGATTCGACCCAGTGTGTTATACGGCGTTATGCTTCACACTTACAGTTTTATTTGTCGGTGAAATTTACACACAGGTTTATGGTGTACATTCAAGCCCTGTGTTTCTCTACCATACATTCTAGTTCTGTGTTTCCCTAACGTACATTCTTGTTCTGAGTTTCCCCAACGTACATTCTAGTTCTGTATTTCCCTGCCGTATATTCTAGTTCTGTGTTTCTCCAACGTACAATCTAGTTCTGTGTTTTCCCTAACGTACATTTTAGTTCTGTGTTTTCCCTAACGTACATTCTAGTTCTGTGCTTTCCCTAAGAACTTCATATAAATAAAATAACATTAAGCACGGCGTTAAACCCTAATCAAACATAATTATAGAATTTCTGGATAACCACTTCTTGTTTGTGATAGAACACAACGTTTCGATACATATACCTGTATCATCATCAGGTGTAAACTGACTAAACAAAAATAGGAGAGGTAGAAGTTATATACCAGTATAAAGTAGTTAAATAAACAAGGTCAAATGTTCTAG
>JAQQZZ010127456.1:17070-28543 GCA_030265115.1 Mopalia vespertina | reverse complement strand
GATTGATTGATTGATTGATTGATTGATTGATTGATTGATTGATTGATTGATCGATTGATTGATTGATTGATTGATTGGTTGGTTGATTGACTGATTGATTGATTAACTCTGTGCTTAAGAGTATTTCACTTATTTGACGACGGTGTTCTTTTACTGAGGGAACATGAAGACAACCATAATTCGAAGTGCAATATATTAATTCTCTGTTGAAAAATTAATGTTCCTCAATAGCTGACAGCACACTGCTCTAAGCCACAGGGTCAACCTTGATTAGACTTGATCATGAAATAAGCCAGAGCCTCTGATTTGTTTACAAGCCCGACGAGCAACAGGTTTAAGTCGATGGCGACAAAGTGTCTAGGAGTCACTCGACTGACGCTTCCTAGTTTCTTTGGGTCCCGAGGCCGTAACTTAGTGCTTAGTTTGTCTGCTTACTAATCCAACTTCGATGTATCGTTCACAGGTTCGAGTCAGCCTGTCAACCATCAGGTACACGAGTGAGTCACATGGTGTAGTTCTGTATTTAAAGTAGCGCGTGTTTTTTGTGAGGTACATTGACGGGTTCCACTGTAGTTAGGCAAGGAACAGTGTGCAGTGTACAATCCGTCTTCATATATAAGGCGAATTACACTGGAGTACGACGTTAAACACCAATCAAACAAACAAAAAACAAAAGTAAAACCTAGTTTCTGTGAGCGAATTAGGCACCTGTAAGCGTTCTAAATCTTTGTGAAACAGAACAACTGGATTTTATGTATGATTTTTGTGTCTGGATTTTATGTATATAAAAGCCGGATGAATCCTGTTTGACATTAATATCTGATGTGAAACGTTTTCTATTTTTTTTATTTTGTTTCCTCATTTCTTTGATTGCGGTTTTGTACATATCTAGCATTTTTGCTGGTTATTTATTTTTTCATTATTTTAATTATTTTTCATATATTTTTCCTTTATCTACTTTCTTGTACGTATTAGTCGAAGTGAGGTGAAGAAACGTACTCAGTATGATGTGTGTATGATATATCAAGCTTCGTGTATTATAACCGAAATGGACAAAATGAACAAGATATCAAGCTTCGTGTATTATAACCGAAATGGACAAAATGAACAAGATATCAAGCTTCGTGTATTGTAACCTAAATGGACAAAATGAACAAGATATCAAGTTTCGTGTATTGTAACCTAAATGGACAAAATGAACAAGATATCAAGTTTCGTGTATTGTTACCTTAATGGAAAAAATGAACAAGATATCAAGTTTCGTGTATTGTAACCTAAATGGACAAAATGCACAAGATATCAAGCTTCGTGTATTGTAACCTAAATGGACAAAATGAACAAGATATCCAGTTTCGTGTATTGTAACGTAAATCGACAAAATGAACAAGATACCAAGCTTCGTGTATTGTAACCTAAATGGACAAAATGAGCAAGATATCAAACTTCGTGTATTGTAACCTAAATGAACAAAATGAACAAGTATCCTCAATAGGCGCAATTTAATTGGAGAACTGTGTCAAACCTTTGTGACAACTTGTCATAAATCAAACAGCTCTTAACTTTACGATAGATGATGTATTGGGACCATTTCTCTCTAGAGAGGTTTGTCCGGGTAAAAATGAACAGCAATATAAACTGTCTATCATAAATACACGGTGGCCAGGAATATGCGTTTAAACCTAGTCTGGTGAGACTCTCCGGGAATCAAATACTACCGTGGCTTGACCTTAGTCTGGACCGTAGACCCTCGCAAACAACCCGTTTTGTAACCATCAAGTCCAACCTAGCTTTCAATGAAGACTACAACTTTGGGATAAACCCGCATCATCACGTTCGTCCTTGGAACTCGCGTAGAAGAGTTCTGCTCTTCGCCACAGTTACGGAAAGATACAGTAATTTAAATGTGTAATGTGGTTTAAAAAATGGAACGATTTTTAAATTTAAAACAATTGATTTTGTAAGCAACTTTAAAAAAAATGCATTGACCTGTAGTTGTATGACACCATTATATAGTCCATGTGTATTCATACTGTTGTAAATTGTCGGACAACGACTGGACAATTTACAGAAAATTAGCGAATATTACTACACTACATGGCCCTGGTTTATGAACAAGAGGTATAGACGCAATGCCATGAAGGTAAGATGGCGACTGTTTATGTCTAATGTTAAACCATGTAAAGTCAAACTGTTTCTTTTTTTAAATGTATATAAAGGCGTCTTAAAAAGTTTACCACAGAGTTATCTGGTTGGGGAATTAACCTGCGATTTGTCCTCGTTTCGCATTAGGCTTTACACTAGCAGATGCAGGTTCGACAAAAGAAAAACTAGTTAATCTCGCCACAAACCAGTGTCAAATGTTCACTGGTCATAGGGGAGCAGTATTTTGCAAAGAAACCTTAAAAAAACACCAACGAAATCTGTCTTTGTTCCCACAGGTGGTATTAAAATGTAGCCTACTAATTCAAGGTAACATGTTATTTGATTGGTTGGTGTTACAAGCCGTGTGCAAAAGTTCTTCACTGATACGACAGATCTGTTCTCCAGCATTCCTAAATAGAATCGATTCTACACTTCTTACGTCGAGACATTGACTCTAGGATACATCCGGGCCATTTTGTTTTGAACATCTTTTGCTCTTCCGTTGCAAATGTCGTCTCAAATATTAGCGTTAATTTATGCGCGAAGGCCTGGCATCATAAGAAACTCTCGCGAGAAAACGATTGGTACTCCAACACTCAATATCCACTTCCACATAGTCTCAATATCTGAATTTGTTTGCTCTGTAGGGAAATTAATGCTCCTTCATCGCTTACTTTTTAAAATGCGATAAAGTCTCTACGATGAACAGTTGTACAAGAATAAGCAAATTTCTATGTACAGCCCATAAAATCGGAAAAGTCTGAAATAGGCATTTCAAGATTCAATTTGGTCTCCATTTAATCTATGAGCATCTCTTACACATTGTCAATGACCCTATAAAATGACAACCGAAAACTAAATTAAAGGCTCAAATTTAGGTATTTTGAATTATAATTTTGCGTTAATTTTTTCGCGAGCGAACACAAAGTCATAAACACATTTCGTTTATTGCCTTCCATCCGTATTTTTCTGGGTGCTGCGTTTATTGTTAAGTAGGCCTATCTTTATTTAACTCATTTTGTAACTATCAAGTATCATCTAGCTTTTCAACGCAGACTGGGAACATTGGGATAAACCAGCGCCATCCCTGTTTTACGAGGAAGTCACGAGTCACTTTTACCAAAAAAAACTTGTGCATACAAATTCAAAAATGTCTAATCTAGGTCAACATAAAATTTAACATTGTATTCATTTAATAATGATTAAAATTGTTAGTATCTTAATAATTTGACTCTGGTATCTTTAAAAGGAAATTGGATTCATCTACAGCTGAATGACATCATAGCATAGTCCGGTGTATTTATATAGCTGTTATTCGCTGACGACGACCGCACACTTTTCGCCGTTTTAGCGAATATCACTGCATTCAAAATAGTCCTGGTTTATGACCAAGCGGGCTGAACGTAAGTCATGAAGGTGTGACGGCTTCTGGTTTTAATCAAATGTTACTAACTATGACTGACCGCTTTATTAAAACTGGTAGATTCACTCGCCTATCTTATATGTCCGTTGACTGGCATAGTCATAATGCTTTTCAGAGTGCAAATGTACGAAGTGTGCTGTTGACTTCATGTGTGTTAATGGACTTCAGTTAATTGATTTGGTTAATTGAAGCGGGCCATAAATCAACTGGGGTCATTAAGTGCTGTTTGTTTTAACAAAATGTGAAATCCGAAAAAGAAATGATCGCAACATAAATTAAATTATATCTGTATAAAATAAACACTGCTGGTCCTTCGAATATACAAACTAAATGAAAATAAAGAAAATAAACCGAGGTATGAACATGTTAACTCAATTTGTAAATAATCTGAGAATACCATGGTCCATGTGTCATTTCTCTCCAAGGTTACGCTTTTGCTATTAATTGGTGTAGTGGCGCGTTGCCCTCAGCAGATTTCTCGACTTGTTACCCATCAATGTAAGTCACTATGAAACCACAAGAGGCGAAATGCGTGGGTTCCGTAATGAATTGTCAATCAAAGCGCTCTTGTGGCATGTATAGCTTGTTTTACTAATTGCTCGGCTAGATGAGCTATATCCAGGGTAATTGTACGGCAATATAAGAGCTACTTGTCCGTCAATTATACCTGTACAGCGAACCTTACCCATCAATTTGCCGCCGTTCTTTCCATTCAGCGATTAAACGTTTCGGTAGCTAATTGATTTATTATCAAGTGAGTTCGCTCAAAACAAACACAGTTTTTTGTCGCCCAGCAAACGACCTGCCAAGCTTCTGTGATTATTTGTTACATTAAAGCTATAATATTTCCTCTTACATACGCTACATAATACGTTCTCATAGTTTACATTTTATAAACCTGCAAAACGAATAAATGCCCATTCCTACATACACATAGAAAGGGCATACTAAGTGTATTTTAGAAAGTGCATATTAACAGTATTTTTCGTTATTTTGGAATAACACATTCTAACTTTTCTAAATTCTTTTTCAGTAATTCTTTTGGGAATCGGACCTTCAGAGTTAAGCACGGTATCGACAGCAGTATAAGTGTCCGGCCACCCAGACCACTCTCCTATGGCGCGAATATCCATTAGGAAGCATGCGCCAATATCACCAAATAACCACTCACTCACCAGGCATGCTACTGGGGTTCATAGGTTCAATGGTTTCACCCTGCAACATTTTCTGAACTCAAATTTGTTTAAACTATAAGAAAGTGTTATTCCAAAATAACGAAAATACATTTTAGTATATATTCTGAAGATTGTCCATTGGCAGTAGATAGCTCACATCAAATATGTTATAGGTAATCTAAATACAAACAAGGGTTTAGGTCTATATTCCCTTTCTTAATATTTCGTGGTCTTCATTTACACACAAGCACCAGGGGTGGATTAGTTAAAACTGATGAATCGCCGCATTTTCTAGACAATCTCTCATTCATTTACTACTGAATGGATCTAAGTTTTGTGTTGTTATGGATACCCTACAGACATCTCGCAAAGAAGTAGGCTATTAACAATTTGCATTCTGTAGAAAATATCTGGCCATAGGCTTATATGGAAGGGAGCTTCATCTCAAGTTATTATTTGGTATTTTTTACTTCAATCCTCTTGTACGCTACAACATATCTTAATAAGAGAAGAAAATACATTTTTTGGTACGAAATTTTGATATTCTTTTGTTGTGAGGCTACTGGGTGCGAAGTTTGTCACATTGGAATATAAAATGAATTTTATAGTTCGCCGAGAAATTGTTGGGCTCTAAGTAGACACGAAATCCAATTGATTTGACTGTTTACGATTTGCTTAAACAAAGATTTTCAATACATATAAACGTTAACAGAAGTGTATTTCATAAAGAGTTGTAACCTTAAGTACGGAGTTGAACCCCAATCAGTCGAACAAACAAATATATATAGTGGTGACTAATAGAAGAATAAATCCTAATATACAGCGCATTAACGTTCACATAAGAGATTAACATCTAAAACTGTGGGCCAATCGGAGAATGGTGAGGATGCGGTTGTCAATAGGCCGGTATGGGATCAAATGCTACAGCAAACATTTATCCATCCGATCAAATATAGTCCCGGAGGATAATTCTAAAGCTATCAATTAATAAGCCTGTTTACCGGTTCATTTGTAACATAAAAGGTTCTAAGTTTGCAAAATCTACTCATCCGATTTTAATGTGTTTTCAATTCCAGATAGCCATTGATGATAAAATAGATCGAATCTGTTTCCACTTTGTAGTATATGCTGATTTATTAGCGACAAATAATTATCAGAGTAAGCAACAAAGTGTTAATATAGATTCAGCTCTTGTTCAATGAAATGAGATAACGCGTCGATTCATAGAATTTCATTGGATGGCGTACCACCTCCTAATCTCCCCGACCCCACCCCTCCTCTCCCCACCCCTACCAAAAAAAAACCATACACAACCCTTCACAATATGCAGACATAAATGCCCTTTTGCATATACTAAACTGCGCCAATATATTTTTGTGTTTCTGTTGATCTCCCCCTTTTAATTTGTTGATTAGTTTGATTGTTTTCTGTTTGCACTTTGAAGTTCATTGGCTCTGTACTTAAAAGAAAAAACAAATTGATTAAGCAGATTTAAACTGTAGCTCACCTTTATTTTATCACGTTATATGAACCGCTGCTTGAAAGTAAGTCACGTATGTTTTAACAGCGAGTGTTTTGTAGTTTAAGAACCACGGTTGTGTCATATAGACTTCTTTAAGAATTTAGTCTGAGAATTCCAAATTTGTCTTATTTCATTTACAATAAAAGGGATATGTATTGTCAAATATATTTAGAAACTTTAAGTGCAAGCGATCTTATATCAAATTTACATTTGTTGAGTCTCTCAGTGCAAATTATTAAATATAAGTAACACTTTAATAAATCAAATATCTATAATTATAGGTGAGTCAGTTAAGCCCGACACGACGCTGTTTATTGTTCGGCAAACATGATTTCGACCATACCAACAATGCTTAGTAATCTACCTAGGAAATACATTGCCGAGGTAGCCACGAAGCAATACACAAAAGTGATGTAAACACGAAATGTTTGTTTAATCTCGCATCTCGTTGTTTGGCGTAAGCTTGCTTTAGAGAAATTATTTGCTATTATTTGTAAAGACAATAGCGTTTTTAGCGATTAGTGGTGAAATATATAACCCATATCCCTAATCCCGAACAATAAGCACTACCAAGTGTTTCATAGCAGAATTACCGTAGTTGTATTTTTAAATAAAGGTATAATTTTTTACTAGAAAGAATGGAAACGGGTCTCCCGCCAATCATAGATCATATTGTTTGCATTCACTTTAACATCACATAAATACAAATCCATTTAATTATATAGCCTAATGTAGCGAATAAATCCTTGCTATTAAGTCAATGATCGGATAAAGGAAACATGATTTATCCTGATTAAAGGCAAATATATGTGGGGTGGGGGTAGTGTAGGACAAGTGTAAAAGGTTTATGTCAATAAACTAAGCAGCGATTTTGTATTTTAATATACTTGTCATTGTTTGGAATGCTTTGTCAATTGCGTGAGAGGATGTAACAGTGTCATGTGGCCATTAAGACAACAATGAATCGTCGTGGGATAACGTGTTCAATTTGTCAACGAAGTTTCAAACTATAACTAAAAGTGTATAGTCGTATTTTTGGGGCTTGGTTCTTGATGAACTGCGATACGACTCAACGCTTGAGGTGATCTATTTAAAACGCATCGAAAATATACACAGTGGTGTGCGGCATTAAAAATCGACATAGAAAAACAATCCCAACTTAATCTACCACTTAACTAAAACAAAGATTTATTTGGGATTCTTTATGAGACACGCGATCGCATTGAAATTAAACAAAGACAACCATGCGATGTCGATTGGCATTTGAAACGTTTCGCCCACGTGTACAGATTTGGACTCGATGACATGACGAGACTTTGAAGCCCAGAGCTATTTGCGTATAACAAGAAAAATGTTCCCCAGATCAACAGACATTTAAAACTCAACACGAAAGTAATCGGTTAAACGGTTCTAGTCAAACAGAATTTGTTAAAAAAGTAATTCTTTAACGAAATGCAACTCCTTGATTAGCTTTCCCGAAGAGAAAATAAAGTGTCACGAGGGAGTGAAAAAAGTCAATTCCCTGTTTGTGTACATACGTGGCAGTGAAAATTTATTGGAATACAATATGTTAACGATTTTGTTTGGAAATTGTCCCCAAAAGATCATGTAAATCATGGCTATGATTCAACCTAGAACAGCTCGTGCAAAAAAAAGATAAAATGTCAGTCTATAGCTAGGTCAGTAAAATCCCCGCGCTTTTAAAAACTTGACAGCGATGATTAATGGAGGGATGGTACTTAACGGTATGTGAAATTGTTTCAAACGGCAAACTGATTAGCTGGGCTGCGGTTGATCAAAATACAATTTTATTTATTTAAGTGACATCTAGTAGCTGGGATGATAACGTAACGAACGAGACTTTATATGGATGTTCACATTCTGGATTTATTGACACTAAATTGGCGAGGTTGTTTGCTATGCTACCTGCCATGCTACCTGTCATGTCTCCATGCTGACGACGCATAACGCAAAAAGACAACTTGTGCGGAAAAACAAATGTTATTTCAGAGTAGCAGTACATCATCACTCACAATAAAAAATAAGATAATTCCCCCATAAATAATTAAAATGTAAATCATAATTTGCTTAAAGAATACGGTTGGGCTAGCTTTGAAGATGGGACCGATTTGCTAAGGGTAAAAATAAGCAATTATTTAAATAGCAGAAAATCAGAGCAATGTTGACTTTCGTATCATGTTCTCCGTCCAAAAGGAATAAAGCTAAAAATAACAATCGTATTAATCACGCGAGATACTTATGTATGCAAGCATGTAGCTGTAGCAAATACCGATGAAAATGTTGAAACTCGAACAGTCTTTAATTGTTAGAAGATACGAAGTACAAACATCACAAATGATATTTGAAACCGATTATTCGTTCATGCCTTAAATGTGTGCACACGTTATGAGATAAAATTGAAGGACTGTGAGAACAAACAGGATGCATGATTGAAGAACTAGGCAGAAATATTCGATGTAAATTTTGGCATAACATAATTCGTGCAGAAAATGACTCTCGTGTTCTCAACATGCGTATACCACAAGCAGATTGATGAAAACAGTTAAAACCAACAAAGATTTTACTTATGTCCCAGGGCCGGCGGCCGTGGCTTAGTGGTTAGCGTGTGAGCTTACTAATCCTACTTTGATGTATCGTTCACAGGATCGAGTCCGTCTGTCGACCCTCAGGTATATACACGAGTCACACGATGTGGCTCCGGCAATCGCGGGGTTGGCTTTTGCGAGGTTTCCACTCGGTTTTCCACCGTAATTGCGGAAGAAACCGTATGAAGTGGGCAATTCGTCATCATATAGGTGAAATATCCTTGAGTAAAATGTTAAACACCAATCACAAAAACAAACAAAGAAACTCAGGCCTCAGTGTATGTTATAAATGTAGCTTGAGGTATTCCCTATCCAAGACGCAAACCACACTAAACCCGCGTTGAGATCGTCCATTCGGTCGTAAGACAAAATGTGAATGTTTAGTTCTGGATAAAGGATAACACAATAACCCTAACACTTTGAGTTATTTGTCGTCGCGAAATATTAATGTCAACGCGGATATTTGAGTTTTCTCTTTTGCCAAGTGCTTAGCAATGTACCGAAATATTTTTAAAGATTTTGGAAGTCGTGTCGTGTAGCATGACATTTTCCGCTTAGCAACGTGACTACGACAATTAAAACATTAGCAAACATCGACAGAAACAAAATTTCCTGGGTTGAGTGGAACTCAGACAAGATGAAATCACTAATTCAAGAGCTGAACTTGCGAATCTCAAGGGACACTAAGGTTTTAAATGGTTCATTCAGCCGTCACAAGAACAACTGTTTTAAATTCATTTCTTGTTGTGTTGATTGTTTCATTTTAAGCAAGTGTTGAAATCGATGGATGAGATGTGGCTTTAGCAAAAGAAAAAATATAACACATTGACATACGTTTGCGTTTATATCGTAGAGTGTTAAATTTAAATAGAACAAATGGAAACATGTTTGAACGTTTATTGCTAGTATGTTTGGGAACACGTTTAAGCGTGTACTGCTCGTGGGACATATTTAAACGTTTAATGTTCTTGTGACTTTGAAACATATTTAAACGTTTGCTGATCGCATGCCTTAGAAACATAGTTAAACGTGTGATGATCGTATGCCTTGGAAACATATTTAAAAGTTTTATGTCGTATGCTTTGGAAACATAGTTAAACGTTTACTGATCGTATTCCTTGGAAACATTGTTAAACGTTTGCTGATCGTATGCCTTGAAAGCATATTTAAACGTTAACTGATCGGATGCCTTGGAAACATAGTTAAACGTTTGCTGATCGTATGCCTTTGAAACATATTTAAAAGTTTTATGTCGTATGCTTTGGAAACATAGTTAAACGTTTACTGATCGTATGCTTTGGAAACATATTTAAAAGTTTTATGTCGTATGCTTTGGAAACATAGTTAAACGTTTACTGATGGTATGCCTTGGAAACATAGTTAAACGTTTGCTGATCGTATGCCTTGGAAACATAGTTAAACGTTTGCTGATCGTATGCCTTGGAAACATAGTTAGACGTTTGCTGATCGTATGCCTTGGAAACATGGTTAAACGTTTACTGATCGTATGCCTTGGAAACAGTTAAACGTTTGATGGTTGTATGCCTTGGAAACATATTTAAAAGTTTTATGTCGTATGCTTTGGAAACATAGTTAAACGTTTACTGATCGTATGCCTTGAAAACATAGTTAAACGTTTGCTGATTGTATGCCTTGGAAACATAGTTAAACGTTTGCTGATCGTATGCCTTGGAAACATAGTTAAACGTTTGCTGATCGTTTGCCTTGGAAACATGGTTAAACGTTTACTGTTCGCATGCCTTGGAAACATAGTTAAACGTTTGCTGGTCGTATGCCTTAGACACATAGTTAAACGTGTGATGATCGTATGCATTGGAAACATAGTTAAACGTTGACTGATTGCATGCCTTGGAAACATAGTTAAACCTTTAATGCTCAGTTGCTTTAGAAACATAATTAAACGTTTGCTGATCGTATGCCTTGGAAACATAGTTAAACGGTGACTGATTGCATACCTTGGAAACATAGTTAAACCTTTAATGCTCGGTTGCCTTAGAAACATAGTTAAATGTGTAATGATCGTATGCCTTGGAAACATATTTAAAAGTTTTATGTCGTATGCTTTGGAAACATAGTTAAACGTTTTCTGATCGTATTCCTTGGAAACATAGTTAACGTTTGCTTATCGTATGCCTTGAAAGCATATTTAAACGTTAACTGATCGGATGCCTTGGAAACATAGTTAAACGTTTGCTAATCGTATGCCTTGGGAACATAGTTAAACGTATATTTATGGGATGAGTTTATATCGTAGAGTGTTAAATTTAAATAGAACAAATGGAAACATGTTCGAACGTTTATTGCTAGTATGTTTGGGAACACGTTTAAGCGTGGACTTTGAAACATATTTAAACGTTAATGTTCGTGTGACTTTAAAACATATTTAAACGTTTGCTGATCGCATGCCTTGGAAACATAGTTAAACGTTTACTGATCGTATGCCTTGGAAACATATTTAAACGTTTTATGTTGAATGTTTTGGAAACATAGTTAAACGTTTACTGATCGTATGCCTTGGAAACATAGTTAAACGTTTGCTGATCGTATGCCTTGGAAACATAGTTAAACGTTTGCTGATCGTATG
>JAQQZZ010127456.1:0-16970 GCA_030265115.1 Mopalia vespertina | reverse complement strand
CCTTGGAAACATGGTTAAACCTTTACTGATCGTATGCCTTGGAAACATAAATAAACGTTTGCTGGTCGTATGCCTTAGAAACATAGTTAAACGTGTGATGATCGTATGCCTTGGAAACATAGTAAAATGTTGACTGATTGCATGCCTTGGAAACATAGTTTAACCTTTAATGCTCAGTTGCCTTAGAAACATAGTTAAAAGTTTGCTGATCGTATGCCTTGGAAACATAGTTAAACGTTGACTGATTGCATGCCTTGGAAACATAGTTAAACCTTTAATACTCGGTTGCCTTAGAAACATAGTTAAACGTGTGATGATCGTATGCCTTGGAAACATATTTAAAAGTTTTATGTCGTTTGCTTTGGAAACATAGTTAAACGTTTACTGATCGTATGCCTTGGAAACATAGTTAAACGTTTGCTGATCGTATGCCTTGAAAGCATATTTAAACGTTAACTGACCGGATTCCTTGGAAACATAGTTAAACGTTTGCTGATCATATGCCTTGGGAACATAGTTAAACGTTTACTGATGGGATGCCTTGGAAACATAGTTGAACGTTTACTAATTGGATGCCGAAACATAGTTAAACGTTTGCTGGTCGTATGCCTTAGAAACATAGCTAAACGTTTACTGCCTGTGTGTCGTAGAAGCATGTTTAAACGTTATACTGGTCGTTTGCCATGTGTGTTTACGTTTATTGAATTTGTCTTTGATATATACATAACTGTGAAGAACATGTTAACGATGCGAATAGTAAATCTAATTAAATGTACAATATAACATTAGTAAATTGGTTTCGCAGTCAAGGTTAACCATATTTACCATATAATCCATATATTGGTCACCGCTAACGGCATTAGATATGCTACATCTAGCTATTTTATCGCTGCGAATGTACTTCCATTTACAGTTATCAAACACATTAGTAACTGTTATGACTCATAAATTTACTTAATGGCTCTATTATACTCAGAGTTAAAATCTCGTGCGAAGTATGGCCTAATAAAGTGCATTCTACTAGAACGTCCATTAGAGAGCTGTCTTTGACATATGGTAACATTGTACATCAGCTCCATGTACACACCTAGATCTCACATTTAATGAATCTTCTGATCAATTGATGTCATTATCCTGTTTAACCTGTGCCCCGCGCAAATATCTGTATTCAGACCCTATTTAACCAACCCATTGCGGTTATCGTGTGATTTCAGTAAAAAATGTTATTTGAGAGGTATATGTAGCTGATTGTTTGATTGTTAGATCGGTGTTTAGCGTGGTACTCGAGGATATTTTACTGTACTCGTCGTTCCGGCTGGGTTATGCGTGGGTTCAGATGTTCAAAGGCCAATGAAATGACCAATGAAATTATCGTTTTACCCTACCGGCAACCAACCATGACAAAAGGCGAAAATACGAACATACGATAACTAGGAATTTATCCAAGTTTTTAGTGCAAAACACCAATCCAAGATGATTAGGAATAACAAACCGATTGAGCGATGTCTGCACTGGACTTCCATAGTATTAAGCTTTTAACACGTGTGTGTCAGATCACCGGTAGCTCGCAATGTCCATATATCGTTCAGTGAATGTTATAGAACCGTTACGTCGAAGACAGCGACCAAGTCATGTCTGTCGGGATAGAATTATATAACTGATGTGTATGCATTTTCCAAGGCACTTTATACAGGAAACGAGTGTCTCAACGAACAGCAACAATGTATTTACTGAGCGAGTCCGGTCTAAGTAATTGCAATGAAAGTTTGATACATATGGACATCGGGTAAGACCACCCTACTTTAAGCAGCCTTGGGACGCAATGGAACAACATGGCCGTAGCTGTTTCCATAGATTGCGCAGCTATAAACATATTCATTATACCCAAGCGCAATGAAGCGGACATTTTATATCCTCTGCCATTTATGAGATAGGACGACATAATGGGGAATTACGACTGTCCTTAATTTTCCCACAGAAGAGCTTCCATCTCCAATAAGAGCAAACATAAACTCGATGAGATATATTTGTCGGGATAAATCCCACTAAGACCGTCTGGAAATCCGAAAACCACTCACTGACCGATAAATATTTTCCAAAAATGTATTCACATCACTGGCACAGGAGATGTTTACTAATTAAACTCGATCAATCGGCCCACTCTTACAATCTAGTTTCGGAATAGATTTTAGCCCAGGGTAGTTATAGGGAAACTTCCAACATTTCTAGAGAAGGTAATACGATTTGCACGTGACAAACATGTGGCACGCTAACACGTTCAAATTTAATTTAAAAATTATTTATATATTTTAATTGTCACTGTCAGTGGGATGTCCATTAGTTAAAATCGGTGAGCAAGCAAGCTATCATCATAGACAAAGTTCGGAATAGATCTTAATCTCAAGTTGTCATGGGTTGCCTACAGACATCTCGAAGGTAATCGCAATGTACATGGCATATGAAATATGCTGAGTATGCTTCCCGGTTTAATGCAAACAGTATTTTAAGATTTAATATCGAGACTTACCAATTTATATTTTCAGAATTTGAAGATATTGTGCTGCAAGCTGCCAGGTTCCTTTGTTTGGAATGAGCACCGTTCCATCTTTCTTAACCGATAGGTCGTTTCCATTGTTTTTGTTTTTCGAATTATGACTGTTTAGTTTGATTTCCACTGGGGCAAAATATTCAGATGGGAATTAAGACACTGGAAATTAAAAGTCTAACGCATTTCGTAACTAGGGACTTTTTATATAAAATGGGCAAACATGTTCAAATGGAATATATCAATTACACGAAGAAATCTCCAAGGACATCCATCATATATTTCCGTAACAAATCTATAATGGCATTTTAGCTGCCTCTTCTCTCAAATGTGTTTTGCGTAGGCTGTAACAACAAATGTAATAAGCCGAGTTGTCAATTTCTCAAAACACCTACCCTTATTCAATTATTACGGGTGTGAGGTGAATAATAAAACGTGTATTAGACTCACCAACAATAGTTATGTTAAAAGCTTGAGAAAAAATCATTTGTAACTTCGTTCTGTCAATGGTCCAATATACGCCAGATAGGCGAAACTCCATCTGTGTTCAACAAAAGACGTTAGTTATCCTGTCGTTTCCTACGCAGTGTGCGACTCTTTTGCCGCTAGACGAATCGTAGATCTTTAATGCTTGAGAAAAGGACCTATCTATATGTGGAAATTAACATCGATTTTCACGCCAGGTCTACTATTCATCCGAACGTCCTCTTTTTTCCCCCTTTTTTGTTATGGTTGCCGTAAATTGCCTCAATCATACTTTTAGTAGAACTGAGCCTCGATGGTAGCAATCTATTATGCCTATCAAGAGAAATCGAATATACCCGTGGAACAATGAACCGGAAAATCTGCAGAGTAACGTTACAGACGAGCAACATGTGGAAGGCGGAGTACAGATGAGCCTCTGTTATTATTTGTATTATTATTGCATTCAATGGTATTTGTTAAATTAAATAGTTCAATTTGTATATATGTTAGCACGGTGGTGTTTAATAGGAATACTTTCAAGTTCATTTAATTCAATAAGTTAATTACTGCAGTTGGATACGTATAATAACATCAAACATCCCTCGTAGATTATTTGATCTGATGCCGCTAGGGTATTTTCGTTGATTGCTGTTGACTAGACAGTGCTTTTGTTCCCGTTCATTCCCATCAGGATACCTTGCTAAAGCCACAACCTATATTTACGCACCCAATTTTTTACAATCTCGTTAACGCTTTATTAATCACCTTTAAGATGGGAAGACTGCCAAGTTTTAATTATACTAGGGGATAGTGATGATACCTGCCAAACGCACTTGGGTGTTTTACAAAATATAAGGACGTTCCCCTGCTCTTTTATTTGCCAACCGAAGCAATAATAGATCGATCAAATATGCGTGTCTAACAAAATGTACTTTTTTAAATTTTGTTTCATCCAGGAGTGATGAGAATTGAGATCGTAATTGAATACCTGTTTTGGCTTTATTGACGCTGCAGCGAATTAACCATACACTTGGCTGTTTATTAAATTTATTGTCAAATATTACATCAAGCCATATTTTGTTAGCTATATTATTTATTCAACGAATATAGAATTAAATTAATGTCGTTCTGCAGTATCCTTGTCAGGAAGATTCGAAACTCTCTCAGCAAGCGAGTAGTTCAACAAACAACGCATGTCGCGATCCGAACCAAAGACCCGGTTGCTCATTCCTTAGACGGCAACGGACTTAAACGGCGGCGACCCGGTGACCGATTCAGAGGGCCGAGATTCCATTTGCCGCACTGGCCACGGCATATATAACTCCTGACTACGCAAAGCTACCAGTTGTTTATGAAATATTTGATCTGATTTCGTTCAAACCAGTGATAGGTTGGGTGGGGTGGGGTGGTTTGGGTTCTGGCAGTTGATCTGCCAACGTTTGGACCAGGAACAGGTCCTTGAGTGTTCACTAACATATTTTGACAATTCTTCTCTTCCTTCTGATGAAGCTTTTTGACAAGCGCAAACTTATATTTGGGTAGTTTGTTCTACAAAAATCAATTTGCAACCAGTACAAGAGTTATATGTTATGAGGGCCTTCTTTCGCATAGATGAAGCTACTTCACTCTATGTAAGCTAACGACGAGATTGTGCACCGATTGAGATACTTTTGGCCTATATGGTCTTTGCTACATCTATATCAACGGTTGTCCAAGAGGCGAATCCCCTTGTAACATGGGCCAGCTTCCAAGACCCAACCCAAACGTTACATACACCATTGTCACCATCTTAAAACTTCTCGACAAGGGCTTGTTTCCGGTTTCCTCAAACGGAAAGCGGTTAATTCAGCGCCTACATATTTATATCACGGCACTCACGAACAGCCGAAGTACGCCGACTCAAAACTATGGAAGTATTATGGTTGTAAGTCGTTCAATAAACAGAACCATACTGGAATAGCATAAAACAAAGCAATGATGTTTTATTGGGAATTTAGAAGTGTATGTTGATGAATGCTTTAAGCAAAGTTTGCCATGCTCTTACCATTTTTTGACGGTACTGAATAGATTTAATGACATGACTGCTGTCCCTGTCACGTACCTATTTCTAGTTTTTATTTGTGATCGATTCCATAGCCGTAGGAGAAAATATGTAAATGGGCGCTGGTTGTTCGCAAATGAATTGCAGTAAAACGTATATTGTCAAAACCACACCCAACACAATGTTACCTTAAATGTCGTATGGACCTGAATAAACATATGTGTTTGTCGAACGTTAGAATTCAATAATGCAGCCGCAGAAATTAAAATGTATGCCAACCGAAATCTCAAAATAACCCAAATAGAATCACAGTAGGTGGGTTCCCCGTGCGATTAGCTGGACTGATAACTTACAATATCCTGAGGGCTAGATATTGTTCCAATGCGTAATATTTATCAACATCAAGCGGATAAGACAAGTATTAAAATCGTGTCACTTCCGGTTGACCATACCCCTCTTCCGCGCCCCGGGCTGCTGGATTAAAAACGGACTTCCGATCCAGTGATCACGAGATGACGTCAACTCTTGCGACATGCCATGGTTCTTTACAACTCCTCGTGTGCATGCAACCATTGTTAAACCCAAAGTCAAAAAGTCGTCTCTTTCGCTGAAAATTTTACTGCAAGGTATTGACTGAAAATTGAAGTTGAGATAACAGCTGTGTTTGTATTTCAAGTAATAAGGCACCTGATGTCGCTATCAAGGGACTATTTTTCATTACTAAAAGAAGACTTTTGGAACTGTGTTAGGGATAAGGTGGCATAGGGTGCAATTTTGCTTGTTGATTTTCTCTCACTAATACCATTCGCACTGAGTCGGTTCTTTGTCCACTTTTTTCTCTCTTTTTAATGCAAAATCGATTGGAGATACTACTACGGTTATCCTGTCAGCCAACAAAATACATTAGTGCTAATATTCGTTAATACGGCATGTAACAACTGCATTAGACCATGTATTTTTTGTGAAATTTCCTGAACGATTTACCTACAAAAAAGATAAATAGTCCTTTTCTTTCTGATATTATTTTTTTAAATGTCGTTAAACGGCCGAGGTTTTTGGTAAAATATGTAGTGTTTGAGGCTTGTACTCAATTCAAGGATGGTCCTTAGAGAAATTCGTCCCCAACCAGGCCATCTTTTCTGACACTAGACTAAAAATTCCATGCTTCTTCATGTTGTATACAATCATAGAATACCGAAATACACGAAATGCTATAGGGAGTGTTATCGAATTATCTCTTTTACCACCGATCCTAGTTGGTTATCATTGGACAATTTGCTTCTGAATTCTTCCGATAATGCCATCAGGCCGACGACGAGTCGATCGTATCGCTCATGATTCATGCTGGTCGCCAGCGAGTCACAATGACAGAGCCCCCCCGTGAACCGCAATGGAACCTATCACCGCCAAGCGGCGCCATGCCTAGTTTATGCAGCGAGCTTGGGGGAATTTACGGGAGCTTGTCATTCCGCTTTGCCTCAGTACCTTCGATTGCCCCTCTAAAAAACCCGATAAATCTACTTAACTAACGTCAACAAATTGCTGCATGTTGGATGATCGCTCAACCGATGCATCCATTATCTATAGTAATCAGTCCAAACAAGGAAACCGTTTTCCGATGATATGATACAAGGGTCGCGCTATCATTTAATGTAAAATAATGCCTAATAAAAACGTAGCGATGAGCCGGCCATGATAAAAATGCCTTAGTATCAATATGTTTATACTACCAAAATTAATTAAAGGTTATTTGTTGGTACTTAGCAGTTGTAAATTGTAGCGTGATAATTCAACAACGATTGATGTCCTGTAGCATTGCCCCTTTATCTGAAAACCCCAGCAATAAAATACAATACTTCCAATAAATTATTCCCACAGGAGATAGTTCAAGGATGTGGAATCTAAATAAATGCACTAATAAATCAACGAAATATATTATACTGTAGAAAATAACTGAGCAATTTTACCCAACAATTTATCTATTGTATATAGCGTTTCTGACATATACAAAATATATTACGTAAAAAACAAATGTATTATAAGTAAAATATTTAGCTATTTTACTTGTATTACCTATTATAAAAAATGTTGTTTGGTATCCGTGGGTTGTATGCTGAAGATGGTTTATAATAAAGCAAAGTATATAGTTAATATTTAATATTATATTATCAGTAGCATCTTGATTACCTATCACCAACTATTAGTTTGTTACCTGATTTTTTTCTGCTGTAAACCAAATAATAATCTACATAAGTATACACAGGTAATACTAACTAGTATAGCAGGTGATCGCTGATGTCCTGCGTAGCGGCTGATAAGAGATTATGGACAATCGTTTTCTGGCGACAGTTTCTTTAGTAGACGAGACTAAGACAACTCTCGTACGCCATGCCAGGCCATAGCGCATTAATTTCCGCAAATATTTGGGGCGACGTTTGCAACAGACCAGCAAATAAAAGAAGTGCAAAACAGTTTGGCCCCGATTAATCTTAGAGTCAATGTCTCGACGTAAGAAGTAGAATCGATTATATTTTAGAATGAGATTATGGAGTGACTTTACGAAGTAATGTATCAGTAGATTTGTTAGTTTGCTTGCTTGTTTGTTTGTTTGTTTATTTGACTGATTGGGGCTAAATTCCTTACTTTATATCCCTCGAATGTCGCGGTGTACACGCCCAGTATGTGACGCGAGTCTCATTTGACGCCACTGGTTACAAACAATGACAACGGCCACACAATCACAACGCGCAATACAATACAAACACATCACAAAACAGATCGACGTCGCATCAGAGCATGTGTCGCATGACTTCTCATATTCTATAACCCTTTGTTTAGCGTAAATGTCATCCATAACACGGTCATATCATTGCATAATGGCTTTAACGAACTGCCAAAGTATTGTAACGATCTTTAGTGCGTTATAGATCATTGTAGATGAATTAATCAGAACAGAGGAAGACGATATAATAACAGCTTGGCAATAACCCGTATTTATTGTTAATTCCATACATTTGAGATTCGTATTCGTCCCTTAACTTCATAACACTGCTGATTCATTCGATCGCCAACTAATCCACCGTTCACTAATCACCCAAGGTAATTAACACTCGTCCATGCCAACAACCACGTCACTCTGGCAAGTAATTGTCTATTGTCTGAAGTGTGTATCAGAAGAAGAAAACGAAAACTTTTTGTAAAGTTTTTGTAAATATTTTATAAACTTACAAATGTTTATTGAGAAAGACATAAAATTATCGTGAGCAAGATATAAAGCAGTGAAAAATCAAACCCCCAATTAATAAATGCCACTCGAGAAAGCTTAAACCATGATTTGGCAACACCTTATATTTGTATATTTTTGTCGCACTTTGAAACGGTCATCATCTCTGTTGTTTTTTTGTTGAGTTTACTAAAAGCATCAAAACATTTACAATTCCGTTTTGGAATAACTCCAATTATTTTAACGACGGAACTGTACTGTTTGAATTATCCCAACAAAATACGCGTTGACACTTGACATGTTAGTATCGTCTTCATAAGGTAAAGGGAATTATCCCATAATGCATCTGTATTGTTAGTCTGTCTACATGTAAGCATGAGATGAGGAATAACACCCCCATACTATATATTTAACAAGATATTTGAGTACTCAGGCCGACGTGTACTTTATGTTGTGTCAGTTAAAGTCATTTCCCCAGTACCTTCAATTACAATCAGATGAAAAAGAACAAAGGGCGACTTTGGTTATAAAGTTGACAGCAATTACAGTATATCCGGTGCAATGTCATAAAGTTTCCAAGCATCTTGGTACTTAAGTCCTATAGCAACACAGTCCAATGAGTTTAATGTCGCGAAATTTTCTTTTGGTTTTAAAGCGGTTTAGCTGTGTTGCATTTTCTCAAAGACGCCAACGGAAGTGTCCTGTACCTTTATAAAGACAATATGTCGTTATGCTGTCAAAACGTCTTACCTATCGGTTTATCCACCAACAAAACATGTCAAAATGAGAAATTAGTTGCTCTTATAAAGTTAGAAAAACGGTACAATCTAATTAGCCAGTTATGTTGGTCTATAGTGCGGACATTGAATTACCACTGATTGCATAGCGCACGGGTTCGAAACTTGTATCCGAAGTAACTATTTTTTCAGCGGGAACCTTGGACGTTTTTCACCTAACACAACGAATGTGACATCATCTAGAGGACAATGGCGATTAAAAATTAAACACACAATCCTTTAAAAGAACAATTCAATGCAAGATGAAAACATATCACGATCCATTGCGAATTGTAAGTTCTGAAGACCCCTAAGTACATCTGCATTCAATACGAGATGCAAAATGATCGGCCTTATTCTCTACATGTGTATGGCTCTACACTCTTAGAAAAATAAGGATCTAATCAGCCCCGAAGCCCTTGACTTTAGAGGCCCCATAAGTCAAACCAGGATGTACCATGAGCAAGGCAAACAAAATACAAATTTGAGCTTTCGTGAATATGTGAATTACAATTTCGTGTAGTGGACATACTACATACTACATATAGGGCCCTTGGCGATGTATTGGAGGAAGGAGGTGGGGGCAAGTTTCATTTTGCCCTCGGGCCCAAAAACTTTCTTGGCGGCCCTGTATATAGCGGTCGGTAAATTGCAAATTCTATTGATATGATAGTTATATAAGGTTAATTAATATAGCAATGATAAAGTTCAGAACTACAAACGCAGCAATAAATATAAAATCTGTTTAATAAATTCTTTTTACCGTGCATAAGACCAATCTAATGTTGAAAATAGTTTTTTTCAGCAGGCTATGAATAATACATACAGACAATTCTATGTGCGTTTGTCTCCAAAGAAGGCAATCAAATTATCGGCTTTGTGGGAACAGTGTGATTAAAGGCGTTATATTGAGATTTGTGTTGTTTTCGACAGGTAGTCCGGAATGGCTTAAACACCAGACGATGTCGTTCAGATGGTTGGCGTAAGAATTTCGTGTTAACTTTTTTCAACAAACAACTTCAAGTAATTTATAAATTACATGGTTATAAATATAACATGTTTCGAAACGAACAAAACCGACATTCTTGCTTCTGTTCAAAGAAGATTTTGTAGCGTTAATTTATAGACTTAACAACCAGAGTTTTTAGCAATTTTCTCATAAATGCTCATTACGTTAATGTTATTTGACTAAAAAAAATACTTTGAGAAGCCACAGTTCCCTCAAAATCAATTAATAGCTTTATTAATTTGAATACATCATTAACTTTTTTGTTGCACGTTTGTTGATTCTTATACTCAATAGTTTGTTTGAGTACATAAATGAAATGACAAAAGTTTACAAGGGCAAGTTATTTAGTATAATTCCCATACATCTATGTGTCAATTAATGACTCAATTTAATTAAGTTTGGCTAATTAGTAATAGCTACTCGTTAATCATTGTCGGTCCCGTTTCAGTTCCTGAGTTACAATTTTGAAAACATTAATCAAATGTCAAATCTAAAAGACTGGTTGTATTTTTGTTATCAGAACTTGTCACGCGTAAACAGTTAATGGACACAAGAAACGAAATAATTGATCAATAATAATTTTAACAAAATCAGTTAAAAAGAAATACGGCAGATATTCACATCAGTATTATACATTGCGGAGGAGACGACGTATAAGTTAATTACGCCATAAAACCTGTAGTTTGCCAAATGTATTAATAAAAGATAGAGTAAAAACAATAAAGGTTTACACGACCTGGCTTTCGTGGTGGATTGTGCACGTCATGTGATCAGCGATATATCACGTCAATTACTCCACTTCCCGACTTCCTGGTACATCCTACATTCTTTTTAGTTTTTGCATAAACGGAAGGTTAAAAAGATGGCAATCTTCCATTTCAGCCCCACTGCTGTACCCAGCAGCGACACAAAATATGGCGCGGAAAGAACGGAATTCAAACCATAGCGACATACTTTAAACGAGATACCAGGAAGTCACGTAGATAGCACGAGACTCACATTCTCAATTGCCTGCTTCGTTGAAGACATTTTTTGTTGAGTATTTCCACGGACTTAATTTTAGAAATGTTGAGAAGGAAACTTTGAGCATGAGCATATATATAGATGTATGTTTGGTAGATACCAAGTTTTAAAAAGTGGTCGGCATGTCATATGTGTAAGCCGAAATCACGAGTTCTAACATCACCCGCCAGTCACAACGTAAATTTTGAAGTTTGCGAAATGTACGAGCCTTGTTTAATGCAAAATATACCCAGTCAATGCCCGACAAGCACACAGGGGTGTCGTCATATTCGACATCCAAATTAAAGAGCGAGAAATCCATTCGACTGGCACATTTTCGTGCAGCACTTTTTTCTTCTGCGCAGCTATTTAGGTGCTCAACGAAATCGTCGAGTCGAATGCGCGTAATGTCGTCAGGTTTGCTTGAGTATCTTTCTGTGTATTGGGGTGAAAGATACCGCTGTAATTTTTAAAGTTATTCCATAAATAACCATAAATCATTATATATAAACTAACAATTAGTCTGAAATTATTTTGGTGAATATTCAGTGTTACGTGTTCAGGAAACACAGACGATATGTTATGAAAATTCTACCAAGCTAACAATATGACCAGATATGGTCCTTCCATATTATAAATAGGTTATTTCTCTTCAATTATTTAAAATATAGAGGTTATCTCTGTATTTTGACATCACTGTGGGCCTCCGTGACGGAGCGGTCTTGTGCGAACGCTCTGGAGAGTGCTTGCTTCTAGTCCACACATCTCCCTCTACGTTTATTAGACTGGCGTCAAAGCATATATAGAAACGTCGCACCCATAAGTAACCAGAAGTTCTAAGCCTCTTTACTTTCACCGCTTATGTCGTCAAGGTTTACCTTTACACGCCACCATGTATACAGCTTACTTACTGGAATCTGATTTGTGTATCTATTGTTATAGTGAATTTTAATATCATACCAATGACTGACTGACTTGTTGGTCGATTGACTTGTTGATTGGCGTCTAAAGCGGTGCTTAAAGTGGCCGGTGTGTCACTTAAGTGACTGCAGCTAAATCAAGGTAAAGATATTTTAATCAGCATCGTGGGTGTAACAATATTTTACAACAGTGAACATTCTTTTAAGGTTTGAAATATCTATTTGTTTGTTTCAGCTGTTGCTGGACGCCTTGGTCGATTTTCAGAACACTCGTTGTATTTAGTCTCTTATCCAGAAGAATATAAGTCTGTACCATATATATGTATATATTTTTTGAAAGCTTGAATACTCAGGATTACATATATGCGAATGTTGTGAAAATAAATTATTATTTCTAAACATAATGCAAAATGAGTAAATGTCAACAGAAAAAAATAGACTGCATTTTTCATGGTTTATTTCTCGAAGTGCAATAACGATAAGACTCAATAAATTAGACGACGGAGTAGAATATTCCTTGAACTAGTAAACATTGCCCCATTTTTCTTAAATTTAGATTAGAACAATCCCATTGAATTTTTGTGTTTATCCCACCTAGGAAATTCTTATAAAAATATAAAAATCCAACTTTCAGAAAACATTAACAAAAATTAAAGACGAACTTCTTCAACATGAAGCAGTTGACTAGATCGCAGTGTGCTCTATACAATGGTACGAATTTGAAGTTTCTAACATGAATAGTTTTCTAGAAATACGCCTTGGAAAATATAGAGTCTGCTTAAAAATGAAGTGCCAGAAATAGGCAATTTAAGTTTTGCGACTTGAATATTTAATCATGCGAAAACTAAATTATAGGCTCCAACTTAAATGTTTGTAGTTAAAAATTTCGAATTATTTCTTTTACCAACATATAGTTTGAATACCTAACTTTCAATCCAAGCTATAAAAACAAGGCGAGCCAGTCCTATGGGTGAAGGAATCGACCATCAACACCACTAGCAACAAACACAAAAAATTTCAAGAAAAAAGACACGACACTCACATACGACACTGTATCGTATCGACATTGCCATGTTATTATAGAAGCCAGAGGGAGATGTGTATATGTTCAAGGTTCATTCCATAGAGACTGCACCTTGGAACAAAACTAAAAAAGGATTTCGCCACGAATTTCCGATAAAGCTCAACAAAACGGCAAAGGGCTCATTGCTCCATTTTATCACACCAATACATATAACATGGCAATAATCCTACAGAAAGCAAAAAATGAGTTTGTAAGACAATGGCCCATTGACCGATTCCAATAACACGACGCAGTTTATAGCTAGAGGAAAACCTTTTACGGTTCCTGGTAATTTATCAATTTCTTTGGCAGCAGAATTTTCTACCCTTCCCCTCGGCTCAAGCATATCCTTTCAGACAAGACATATACTTGACGTTGTAGCAAGATATATCGAAGAAACACATACACTATGACATTTGTTCAGTGTATTGCAATTCAATCCGTCTACTAACCCCAGCACTATAATAGTGGCTAGACATATGCAAATGTACCTTCGGTGACAATAAATTATCTTGAGAAGCACACCGATTTGCCAAAGAGAACTTCATTGTCCTCAACCTTAACTTGTTTGACAGACGTTCTAATGTAACATTTTAAACAGCGGAAAATGCCAAGCAAAATGATAAAAAAAATCAATAAAGAAAAAATGGTTGAATACGCGAGAGCCGAAAGTTTTAAGATTTTATGATTAGCCGCAAATTGGTTCGCAACGTTTAGTTAATGGGAAAAGAAAAATCTTCGTAATTTAATTATTTGACACCATTCAATAAAAAATGTTTCGTGTTTCCAGCTACCGACATATTCAACTTAAGCAAAACATAGTTTGATAGCATGGATTCTTCTCTGCCTACTGATACCCCTTCTGTGTACCGCTCATAGGATCGCCTCCATCAGTTGACCTCAGATAGATGACGGATAATGCTCTGGTGACCGGTTTTAACGAGGTTTCTTCGCGGTTTTCCACCACATGGAAGTAAGGTTGAGTGAGAAGTAAACAACCCGTCGTCATATAACTGAAATTCTCTTGAGTACGTTATAAACCCCACCAAACAAATAAACGTGGATTGTTGATGGTGTGCCGGTGTGCAGTGATCAGGCAGTTGACTATTGGACTGGCAAAACCTATTGGATATACGTTTCAAGTTCGGTGCATTGCGACGCCCTTGTCTATAAAGATAGGCTCCCGATGACTCCCGAGCGAGGGGTCTTTCCGGTTTTCGATGATTTACCGTCCATGTTCACATGCCACGAGACGACGGAATACTGTCGATTAGGCCGCTACATATCAACCAACACAACAAACACAGATTTTTATAGGATTTTTCTGGAGGTTAATTCAGATTGGAAGGCTATTATAATTGTACTTGTACGAAATTTAAAATCTTCATCTTGTGCTATTGTTAAACTTAAGTAGAAATGATATTGCCGTAGCTGCTTTTCCTTGTTAAATTCAAGCTAGAAAATAAAAACAATTTTAACTTTATCGCCTTAATGTTTTATAGACTTCGAATCAATTGTAGAGTACATGCAGTTATTTTCTTTCTGAAACAGCTCGGGGTTATTAAATAAATTATCACACATTTTGAAATGGTGGAAACAAGTTTTTTCGGACGGAAATGATAATTGCTTTATAAAAATCGAACAGTGCAAGGTCATAGCTGTCAGCTCCCATCAAAAGTGACAACAACACAATCCATTAAAATTCATTTCCCTAAAGTTTTGTCAATTTTGTCGGTACTTTTTCAAAGTAATTAAAGTCAAAGAGTCTGACTTTTTTAGTCGAATGCACTTGAGGATTCTGAATAATGTATTAAACGACAAACACATAAAATCTCCGGTTTTTTATTTTAATATTTGCATGTTCTTTTGTTTTCACGATAAACGTAATTCAGCAAAATACTGACACCTAAAACATAACACAGTATTCCCCAAGCAGACTGCTTTTTCATCTAGTTACTTTACTTCAGTTTAGCGTTGGGAGTTTCTGTAAAAAAAATAGTTTGCTATGAAACACCCAAGAGGGAATAGAAAATAAATAATTTCAAATTTACTTACGGCAGAATGAGCTCCCACAGCTAACGTGATAAAAACCACAGCAAATAGTTCAGAAGAGTAACGCATGGTGTCCTTTGCTTTATATTCCGGTACAATTACAGGTTTGTTTTTTATATGTCCCGTGCTGCGGATGTGTAGTGGCGAGTTAACTGGCACGAGGTACACTGAAGAACTGGTGAAATACACAGCCACCTGAAGCCCTTAAATAGATGCAGAACGATGGCACCGAAGCAGCGCGGTACACCTATGCTTCGCGAATCACTCAAGCACACTTAATTATTGA
Source organism: Mopalia vespertina (assembly GCA_030265115.1). Lineage (NCBI taxonomy): Eukaryota > Metazoa > Mollusca > Polyplacophora > Chitonida > Mopaliidae > Mopalia > Mopalia vespertina. The sequence goes on along the minus strand of JAQQZZ010127456.1, from coordinate 1,588 downwards.
TCACGCCTTGAATGGCGGTTCGCGATAGTCTGTTGGCGAGATAATGGGCCAGCACGCCCTCGGATCGTAGCTGCTTGATTGCTAGTCATATCCCGGTATCTAACCAAACACAATTTAGCGGACGCTGTTTGCCAACATGATTCCGAAGCTTGTCATAAACTCTTCCCGCAGTCCTCCTTTTCAACTTGACTTTGTAATTACAGATTTCTCTGCGTTTCATTCGGACAGGTAACATTTCGATCAAATCCCAACGGACGTATTTAGAGCAGGTGGGATCTGTGGATAGCTCCGAGTTACTATGAAACCAAATGTAGAGTTGTTTGCTGGCCTATTAAAGCATATAAAGAGGAGAAAATGAATATTGCATTATTTTACTGCTATTGGAATAAGCGGCATATATTAACGTTCGAGAAACAGGATTCGTATCCGATTGTGAAAAGCTTTTTAATAGATTTCTTTTATCAATAGAATAATCAGTAATTGCTTATAACCCATTCAAACATGGGGGTGTGGGGATCGCCCAACTGTATATGGCGGGATGAATTCTGGCGGAAACAGAGGGGCATTTCTAAATCGATTCACCTCGATTGGCCATTGGGTAAAACGACGTGTGACGCATTGGCCTTTAGTAAAGAGAGGTGTAGGCGAAATAGTATAATTCGGATTTTAGTGAGAATATATTTTAGGGTGCTCAATGTTCTTTAAACACGCGATTAAAAGAGCATAAAGCTAATTACGTTTCAATAAAAGTGACGGTTTACGTCATACGTAATTTATATATTTGCTTTGTGCGTTAATCAGTACTGGAAACTTCCATATGCCAGCATCAAAGTTCATGACGTCGTGAATGGTGGCGAAAAGCAGCCCGGCGCCCGAAAGTTACTGACAACTTTCTGACGATATATATACGGACTCGGAAGCCATTGGCGAGAGGAAATTCGGGGTCATAGCTGTACGCGTAACAGATTCGTTCCCAACCTGAATACAAGGATGGGATGAGGGTGTTGAAGCAAAAGGGGACAATTTTGATTCCATAAAGAAAAAAACGGGAAAGGGGGGTCAGATTGGGGACGAGTAATTCTTTGAAAAACCGACAAATAACGCTCCATTCAAAAACCCCAAACCCATACACTCGTTGTTTTACCGGTAATTTACCGGGCATAATTTAAAACAGAACTCTGTAAAGATAATTGAATTGAATGCAATTGAATTGTGTCTTAATTTAATAGAGTATTTGTGTAATATTCACAAATGAAAAGAGGGCGATGGATTAATATCAGGCTTTTCTGTATTGGCAATATTCAATTACTAAAGTTATTGTTACGCAATCCATCCATATAAACAGTCAGTTTAAATTAGGCTTCTTCTCGTAACGTTCCGTAACAGCTAACATCAAAGGCTTGCAGAAATATCATGGCAAACAGCAGAGAAATACAATATTCTTTTCGATCACTGGCCCCAATTATGCGTCTTCTTGGTTGTCTGTTACTGCACCATGATGAAATTTTTCCGTACTTTGTTTTTAATGGGATTTGAATGTATTTCAATGTTCAGACCTATTGCAGAGTAATATAAGGCAACATGGTTA
>JAQQZZ010127445.1:0-14056 GCA_030265115.1 Mopalia vespertina | reverse complement strand
CTTATACTCTTCTGCAGGGCATTTTCTTATACTCTTCTGCAGGGCATTTTCTTATACTCTTCTGCAGGGCATTTTCTTATACTCTTCTGCAGGGCATTTTCTAATACTCTTCTGCAGGGCATTTTCTTATACTCTTCTGCAGGTGCAGTTTATACTTTTTACAAAAATATTAAATTGAATTTTGAACAACATTTGGTGTACAACTAACATACTATTAAGTGAGGAGTATATAACTTGACCAGGGTTGGGAATTAAGTGACAAACATGATGTACAAAATCAATAAAAATACTGTATACCTGGGAAGCTTTTGTCAGCATGTGAACATCACTACATATAACACCAGTAAGACATACACGAACAGTAAATATTACAAATATTGATTAGATGAGTAAGCTAATGCAGAGTTAAAACTAAGACAAACAAAAATGGCATATGTATAACATGGCATCGTAAAGAAGAGAACAGTTTTGTTTGTCAACATAAATGTTATGTGACAGAATGTGTAACATTAAGAAACCTATTTTAATAAATCCATGAAAACCACATCAAACCCAGTAAACAAATTCTATGTTACAGTTCTGCTACTTAAACAGCAAGTGAGAATAAAACAGGGTTAAACACTAACAGGTTATGACTTCTTGAGAGCCTGTTAGTTCATGCAAAAAAAAAAGTTTTTTCTTTTTAAATACAACCTTTCTAGTTCTATTTTGTTTAAGTTTCTCAGGCCGGATCCATATAATTTATGTGTACATAAATTTTGACCATGACAGATCAAACAAAATGCCACAAACCTAACATCAAATGAAGTGTGCAATTTATATGTGCAATTTATACGTGCAATTTTAAATATGCACTGCACAATTAAACTTCGGAGACTCCGCATAATATTATTCTTAGTTATAAAAAATGCTTTCAGTTATGCAATCCAATTGAAGATAATCCTGTAGGTATAACATGCATGAACTATACCTCAGAGATGAAATCCAATGCACTCTGTCAGAATGGCTGTCACAAAACAGCATAGAACCCGACTGGTACTAGAACTCAACTATTCCTGATAAAACGGACCAATTGACACACAGATTCCAAGATTATGCAAGACGACAGCTACAGCTTTACTTAATATACACAAGCTCTATTGATTGCAAACGTTACTAAAAGACAAACAGATGATCCAATAACGGGGTAAAGTCCCTGCATCAAAATCCATTAAAACCTTATCTTGTGTTTACATTCAGTTACTTTGTGGTTCCTTCATTCCAGACTTCTATTGCATCGGAAAATCTGTGGTAACTTACCGTAAATACTCAAAAATTTGATCAGATAAACAATTTTCTTCTGAAGAATGGCTTGATAGTATCGGTGTATATTTTACTGAAGGCAAGGTTAATTTTTTTGTTTAAGTGCTGTAAGAATGTCAAACAGTGAATTGATGTAGTCAGGAGGCCGAAATTTATTTCCTGTGAACATTTAGTGGATTTGTTGATGGAGATGAATCTTGGGATTCACACACGGCCATCTGTCAGACAGTTAACCAATATATTATCAGTTGATTATGGTAAACCGAGAACAGCCATACTATAAACAGCACCAGGTTAACGAGTAAGATGTCTAAACGCCAGCTGCTCAACATTTATATGAGGTGAACACCAAGCAGCCAGTCCTCCTGGGAAAATTGGTTAATCCTCATTGCAGTATCCCAGTAACAAACTTCCATACAAAATCTTGACTACAAACTGTTGATGGAAGGTACTGGATACATGTAAATCAACACTCACATGTATAGTAGCTGTGTAGTACACATTTTCTTCTATTTGTAAACATTTCAATGTTTAATAAAATATAAGATTACAGAATGAGGACTCTGTCGATCTTCTTAAAATATTTAAATTAAGCTATACAAACATCCACATCTTTCATATAAATGTTATTCTTTGAAATCCCATATTCAACACTAAAACCTCTTGAAAATATTGGATTGCCTTGAAATGGTTCATATATAAACTGTTGCCTGCAAGTAAGAAAACGATTCCTTACACTAACTGCCAGCGCCAGGTTGCACATAAAATCAGATTATTCCACTTTAAAGAAACACATTGTACACACCAGGAGGTTAGCACCGGTCCATGCTGTTTGTTAAGGAAATGAGACTGTCCCTTTGAGAACTGTAAGTGATGGATGAGACATTGGAGTAAGAGCTTCCTGTATGCTTTAACGTACTCAATGGTGTTTGTGTATTGAGATTCACATATCGACACTGTAGACAAGGAATTTCTATTAACATTTTAGAAGCGAGCTGAAAATATTTAACATTCGTACGACCAAGTGGTGTTTACCATTATCATACTCAAGGGTATTTCACTACAAGGTGCTTGTTAGTTAGTAAGGTGGAAACATATTTTCCTGGCCCATCATTTTTAAAGACTAAGACAGCTCCACAGATTCTCACCTGTAGAAGCTATACAGTGGCTATTTATTACACCAGGTGAGTGAGTTCTTTCAAATTTGTACACCTTTCATTTGGTACTTCTAAAATAGATATAACAATTGAAGAGTAAGGATAAACAGGAAAGCTTGAGGGAGAAGAGACTGACCAGTTTTTTACACCTTAAACCTTGACATCAGCTCCAACAAGATGTGTGTCACGTTAACACCTGCCCAGACTAGAGAAATGTCCAGAAAGCATGGCGTTAAATAACAAACACTCAACAAATCAAGCTATCTTTATTTGTAACCTGCATTAAGCACAATCCATTCACATCATAATGCAACCCCATAAACAGCCCTGCAACATCAGTCATCTGCTAGAATACAAACATAACTTGGCCATAAAACACAGCTTAATCTAACAATCTAAATTACATGCCCCTAAATAATAACATTTATCAAGAAACAATACACAAAAAGTGGTATTATTTATTCACATACAATAAATTTTCCCTCATAACTCACCTGTTGATATACAGTGTATATAAAGAGTTACATGAACACAATTCTTCTATGTATAGATGTTAACCAGAACAAATCCTCAACACATAAAACCAAAGCCTGTGTAACGAAATAGCATCTACCTTGACACTGTCTGGGGACACGGTTTCCATGACAATCTGAGTGTCATCAATGTCTTTATGCAGTCCGCCATCTTTGACAGAACCCTCCATTACTGTTTGTACTACTAGTATGTCATATATGTGAAGATCATATGACAATCAAAAATCTGCACTTATTTTCAGAAATTTTGGTAGTTTTGAGGATGACTTTGTTAAATATCAGCACACTGTAGTAATGCCAATTCAAACTATGCATTATAACACATCTTAAAATTTGATATCTCCTAATTGCTATATCAAAACTTGATATCTCCTATTTGCTATATCATAATTTATAATTTAAAAATTTGGCTAAGCTCACATTATCAAAATAACACATTGGAATTTTGTGTTGAATTTAGTCACATGTTATAAAAACAATTTGGACGAATTTACAGTGAAAGATAACCCAAATGCATGAAAATTACGCCAAAATAACATGTTGCAGTGAGAAAAAAATACAAAAAACACAAAATGCTTTGTAATATCCAAAATCTAATACTTTCCAACAGTTATCCAAAAGCTACTGTAAAACAAGTGGATATAAGTCACCGCAAAATTGCATCTAAACTCACGTCCTTAAAAAATAATATTCCACAAAATATGAATTTAACCATCAGATGTGAACTGCTGTACACAACATGTACAGTACATCTGTGGAGAACTAATCCTGTGTGAAATTGGAGGAGTTCACATATAACACTAATAATCAGGGAGCCTTTTGTTATCAGATCAGAGAGATACAATCTCACCCCAAAGGAAATCAATGTGGATTTGTGGCCATCACAGCGTCTAGTTATTCAAAGGCATCCAAATCAATGTGTGACTAGTGAGCTTACAATACATGTGTCAAATCATGTAAAGGTGTACCAGACAGTTTTTCAGCTAACACTAATATCTTTGTAATTTGAGTGTTTTAATACTTTAAGTAACCAAGAAATCTGAGTAAACTATGGTTTCAAATAATACATAATACAATAAAACGGCTTCAATTTTCTCCTTAGCTTAGCAAGCACCTGGCAAAACAGGAAACCCTCTATAACAGCCTACTAATATGTTAAACTTTTCTTTGTTTGATTGGGGTTTAACGTCGTACTCAAGGGTATTTCACTTATATGATGACGTGCGAGCCCAATGGATGAAGGAAACCACCCTCAACACCACTGGCAACAAACAAAGACAATATGGGACAAATACAGGACAATAACAGGACACAATACTGACACCACACACAGATCGGTTTCCTATTCCCCTTTAGCTCTGAGAGCACCAGGGCAACATGAAGCTCCCTCCAACCACCCGCCCAATATGTAAAACAAACAAACTCTGTAAACACTGATTACAACAACAGGATACAATAAAATCACAGGAGACAATATATATACATGTACATTTACAGAACTAGACATCATGCATACACAATTTTGATCTTCCTCTTCCTTAAAATAGTTCAAGTCTTAGGGTAACAGGCAGGTATGGTGAGAATCTCGATGATCATTATACTGACCAGGTCGAATAAAGTCACTAAGAATAGGTGAAATCTGTGAAACAACATGTGATAACAGTGGTTCATGTGATATGTCTGTTTCCATGAACCCTGCTGTCAAAGACACATGCCAGACATGGAAACATGGCAACTTTAAAGTGGGGAACCAAGTTACTGGGTGTATGTCCATCCTACTAGACCCTGGACTGGAGAGACACACCCTTTAGCACTGTGGTTGTGTTGTTCGACTGATGATAGTCACAAGTTTGTGCCCTGGTGTCGAACAGGTGAGGCATGTCAACCGTATTCAATATACTGTGGCTACAGTAAAGTCAAGTACAGCGTTACATTTCTTATGTACCTGAAGTTCTATTCAGGTAGTATGTAAGTAACAATTTAACAGAACACATTTTAGTAAAACATAACACAACAAAAATGTAGAAATGAACAACACTGATAAACAAAGCTGACCTGGGTTTTTGTTTTTTGTGATGTGTTCATCTGGGTAGAAAGAAAAAGAATGCAGATCATTATAAGTTTATAATTGAGTAGATATTTGTCAGCACAATTGTTTGAAACAGATGGTTTGTAATAAGGTAATTGTACTGATTGACTCCATGTCAGCTCAAAGGACGAAGGATTGATTGATTGATTGGTGTTTTACGCCATGCTTAAGGGTATTTCACTTATATGATGGCGGTGTATTCCAACAATAATTGGCATTAGCACAAACAAGATGTGCAGCATTGCCTTAATGGTGGAAAGTTAATCTTCCTCCAGTGCTAGGTAAACACAGCATTACTACACTTCAAACAAACTGCCCTTAGCCAGAGGGCTGGAAATATTGATAGTACAGTAGGTCTCAATGTGAAAAACTAAACCAAAACAGAGATAATTGGAAATCACTCAAGCTATTCAATCCTGTCACCTTAGTTCCAATATTGTAAAGTATTCAATCTGCTTTAAACCCCGGTTTCACTTTAACAGTCCTTTGTTGATGTCATAAACTGGGGACTCCGACATGTTCCATGATCCCATGTCACCTTATTACATAGCCTTCCCCCAAAAACCAGTGTCATTAAGCAGATATAAGGTCAACCAGTCAATGATCTAATGCTTTTTTTATTAAAACACTTACACGTAAGTACAAACTCCCTAAGTCTGAGAGTGACTGATTGATCCTTACCCTCTCCAAGATGATAATAAGGTGACAACAATGTCAGCCCCAGCTCCGGTTTAGAATCACAGAATGTCGGACCTCTCTAGAAGGTTTAATCATTAAACAGTCTTAAGCAGGTACTACCCCATGGTTTGATAGATTAAACACACAAACTCTTTTACATGGGCCATCTTTATCAGTCTTACTTGGAGTTGACATAAGATATGTCCACATAAAAATAATTCCCTGTTCATTTTAGAGACATTGGGTTAACCAGTCAATAAATCTACATTCTGAACGTCACCATAATGTCATTGATATTGAATATTTTGAACGCACATCAAAACTGCATCATAAACATACAAATTGTATTCTGTACTTCAATCCCATGTATATCATTGGATACTAACCTGTCTAATGTAACTTATCCATTTTTCTATTCCATCAAAAGAGTTTCTGTTTGTGATATCATACACCAGCATAATTCCCTGGGTTTAGAAACAAAGCATACATGACTACAATAGCAAGTACTGCGGAGCAATCAGCTGCTTTACATTCTATGTTTTTAATTTTAAATCAAGCCTTCAAAAGATAATAAAAATTAATTTTGCTTATATATAATCTGACGTGAAGTCAACTATTGCAGATTTGCTTGTATGAATCTAGACAATGCATTTGCTGACGTCATGTTAATCATGTTATTAAGATATTCTGGAAACATACCTTTTACAAATAGAATATTAAGCAGATCGTAGAATTAGTTATCTATTAACTTTTGCCGTGATTACAATAAATCATGGAGGTACACATACATAAACTTTGGATGAAGTAAGTTGTATATACATGTAGCTCGACATTGTGTGGTTGAACCTTTTAGTCAAATTTTGTTCTTCCCATTGGTCAATAAGAAGTCACATGGCTTACAGAAAAACACAAATTATCATTTTGTCAATGCAAAAGCCCCAGTTTTTTCTCTTTTGTTTAGAGTCCGTAATTTGCTTTTACTAATGGTTGAGAAACTGTGAGATGTTGACAGTGACAGCTTAAGTTACACCTCCTGAATATATTACAAAATCCTACCTCGGCTCTTCTATAGAACTGTTTGGTTATAGACTCAAACCTCTCCTGACCAGCAGTATCCCTGATAACATAAAACAGCACTATAAAACAGCACTATAAAACATCACTATTAAACATCATTATAAAACATCATGATCACTATAAAACATCATTATAAAACAGCACTATAAAACATCATTTTAAAACAGCACTTGAAACATCACTATAAAACATCACTATAAAACATCATTATAAAACATCACTATAAAACATCACTATAAAACATCATTATAAAACAGCACTATAAAACATCATTATAAAACAGCACTATAAAACATCATTATAAAACAGCACTATGAAACATCATTATAAAGCTATTTTCTTTTTTAACCAGTACCATTCATAGCTACAGTAGACATATATAAATCTAATGACATCTTTCTGACTTTCTCATTATTTATTTATCTGATACTAGACCAACAGGATTAAGCCCAATTGCATATCATTGGCTAGGTTAATTATGCGAGGATAAACTGGGTACAACCCCAAAAGCCCACGATATTACACTGGTTGCATACCAATATGGTCCGCGGTAATCGAACCTGTGATTCCAGAGGTGAGGGGGATTTATGAGAAGAATACACTCTGTAGAGCGTAGCCTTTACACCACTTAGCCACAACTAATAACCTTTTTACTATTTTGGGCACCATAACTACACTATCATGTTACCAATACACATTGTAATGGGGAATATATTTAAACTGTACTACAGACGTGTATTTTTGTTGCATTGCTCCATGATGAACCAGCTTACTGAGCTTAGACAATTGGCAATAAGCTGTAGTGTTAATGATAAATCAAATGGCAGCATTTCCTCCGCTTTGTTTATCCTAGTGGTTGTAATTTATGTAATATAGCAAACGATAACCACAAATGATGGATAAACGATAACCACAAATGATGGATAAACGATAACTACAAATGATGGATAAACGATAACCACAAATGATGGATAAACGATAACTACAAATGATGGATAAACGATAACTACAAATGATGGATAAACGATAACCACAAATGATGGATAATCGATAACCACAAATGATGGATAAACGATAACCACAAAATGATGGATAAACGATAACCACAAATGATGGATAAATGATAACCACAAATGATGGATAAACGATAACCAAAAATGATGGATAAACGATAACCAAAAATGATGGATAAATGATAACCACAAATGATGGATAACCGATAACCACAAATGACGGATAAACGATAACCACAAATGATGGATAAATGATAACCAAAAATGATGGATAAACGATAACCACAAATGATGGATAACCGATAACCACAAATGACGGATAAACGATAACCACAAATGATAGATTTGGGATTGGTATTTTTAATTGAAAGAATTTGAAAATAAACTCACCAAATTTGAACTTTCACAGCCTTTTCTCCTACCTTTACAGTTTTCATTTTAAAATCTATACCTGAAAAGAAATACTAACTTGATTAGATTTAACTTAAAGTTAATTCACTCACATGTTGGTGAGCCTGTTCAATGGGTGAAGGAAATCCCCCTCGACACCACTGGCAACAAACAAAGACAAATACAGGACAATCACAGGCCGAAATGCAAAGACATCACAAACAGATCAGCTTTATTTTGCTCCTTAGCTTTGCGAGCACCAGGGCAGTATGATTTGTTTGTTTGATTGGGGTTTAATGTCGTACTCAAGGGTATTTCACTTATAGGACAACGGATTGTCCACTTCACACTGTGCCATGCATAATTACAGTGGAAAACCGTGAGGAAACCTCGTAAAAACCACCCCCACGATTGCCAGAGCCACATCGTGTGGCTCACTCAAATATGTGAGGGTCGACAGACTGTTTCGATCCTGAGAACAGTACATCGAAGTAGGATTAGTAAGCGCACTTGCTAACCACTAAGCACCGGCTGCGGGAATGTGTAAAACAGGCTTTGTTCTTCTGACATTTTTTTTTACCCCAGTGCAAACTGCAAACTAAAGACAGTATGGTAAGTTTGAAACACACTGCCCGTGTTGACAGTGCCAAGAAGTTGACATGAAATGTATATTTCCTACTACACTGTGTTTATTATTTGCAAGTTGTGTATAATTTGATTTGTATCTTTGCTTAGGATTTATGCCTTATCGTTTGGGGATTAACGCCATACATGTACTCAAGGGTATTTCACTTATATGACGAGGGATTGTGCACTTCACACTGTTCATTGCTTATTTACTGTGGAAAACCACCCCTGTGATTGCTGGAGCCACATCTTGTGACTCACTCATATACCTGATAGTAGACAGGCGGACTCTATCCAATGAAGGGTACATCCAAGAAGGATTAACACTCTAACCACTAAGCCAGGGCCCCCTCGGAGGCAATGGTGCTCATAGATTGTTTGTTTGATTGGGGTTTAACGTCATACTCAAGGGTATTTCACTTATATGACGAGTGCTCATAAAAGATGGAGTGCCAGCCCAGTGACAAGCATAGAATGCAACAAATGGTGCAGCCAGACAAATATGCTAATTAGATATTAGTTTTGGTTTAGAAAGATTAACTTTAATTCATTTTTCAATAGTAGGCCTAATTGAATGATCAGTTCATCTATTAACATTTAAACACTTGTTCAGGCTATTGACAATGAATTTGAAAGAAAAACATTTTTTTCAAATGATTTCCAATATATTTCATTAATATTAAATATACACTATCAATTGAAAAAAAAATCTTACCTATGGTTGATATATGTGTATCAAAAAATTCATCATTGGCGTATCGACATAGCAGACATGTTTTACCAACACCAGTGTCCCCCACTAGGAGGAGGCGCATCAGAATGTCGTAACGACGGGCCATCTTTTTTACTATAGATCACATTTACTCAGTACTGCCTAAAAAATAAAATAAATACATTTATGCAATTGTTTGTTTGTGTTTAATGTTATATTTCAAAGGGTACAGCATGCCATATTGCATGGCCGGAGGTTTGGATGTACAGTTTTGAATACACAATTACAGAATATAGGGGGAGTATGTTGTGACAGAATGAGATATGTTTCATTGTAGGCTATTTCAATCAGACAACAGCATGAAATTTCCCTTGAGGGTTCCAAATGAGACAATTATTCACTTTAGGGTCCCGGTGTCCATTTGGACCGGTGGACACCCCTCTGCCTAAGCCCTTGTCTTCAAGTTACATGACATTACGCATTACACACAGATTCCATCAATATAATAATCTATAACTGTATTAACCCACACCCCTCTGCCTAAGCCCTTGTCTTCAAGTTACATGACATTACGCATTACACACAGATTCTATCCATATAATAATCTATAACTGTTTTAACCCACAACCCTCTGTAAAGGTCAATGCTTTAAGCATATAGTCTTTATTTTGTACTGGAAGAATAATAACTTTCCAGAGCAAGACATTTCACATTTTATTATGTTTTATAGTGTGGCTATCTGTTGTCCACCTGCGTTATGTAAGTGAAATATTGAAACAAGTTGTTTAACACCAAGCAATCAATTATAACCTGGAATATTATCCATGCTAACATAATATAGAAAGACCTTGCTCAAAAAAGATGTTAGTCGACAACAAAATTCCATACTGCAATATGGTCAAATAGGTTTCCATAAATAAGCAGCTTGCTGCACATGATTATTGGTACTTTGACCAAATTTAATGCAAACCAAAGGTTAAAGAAGTCAAATATAGCATTAAAGTTGTAATTAAGCGATATTTATCTTCCTGGTTTGTCAGGTATGGGAGACTTACAGAATCTATAAATAGTAGGTTGTTTGTTCCATTGGTCTTGCAACATCATACACTCACAGACATTTCACCTACATGTATATACGAGGACTCAAAAGTTAAGGATATTTAGTTGAAAAGCAAGAACCTAGATAATCCACCGCATGAATCACAGGAAAGCTTCCCTTTCATGCCTTGGGTGGACCGGTGAGGTGACCTTTGTGACTGTCTCAAACTCATTGTATGTGAGGTACATTGAAAGAGCTTCAGGTGACTTTACCACACCAGACTGAGCTATTGAGAGGCCTCATCAATTTCAGAGGCACTCAGTTCTGGAATACCAACAGCAGGGGTGGACTGCTACTTTGGGTAAATCTTTCACTGTACAGTTGTTCATGAGGATTACTAGCACACAATAAATGTACTTTCTACTGGTCAGCAGTGATGAAACCTTTATGAACGAGCTGAATTGTCAGAAATAACGCCGGTTAAACAAGTCAAAGATGACACTTACTGGTCCTTACTTATTTTTACTGGTCTCGGAGCGGAGGACAATTGACAGTGTTGAACCCTGAACAGCAGTTTGACTGTACTAAAACTGTACACAAAGTTCACTATTTGGATATACTGGACATTTTAACATGGTTTTAGGCTATGATTTCAGGGTGCGTTTAATACATGTCATGTGGGGGGTGGAGAGTTTGGGCACCCAAATCCATTCAAACAGGTTTAAAATGGGCCTGCATGAATGCGTCCTATACATGGGACAGGGTATATACGGTATTGTGATTATTTGATATACTCTTACAGTGACTTACACAGTTACATGCCTTGAAAACATGTTCAGTATGTAGTTTGCCAATAACCACTGGCATTGCATACAATAACACCTACAAACAATCTATTCTATTCATGGACCAGTACATAATCCATCAACACTGCAACATTGACAGACATGTACACTGATGTAAGTTACAAAAATAAATCGCATAAAATGCAAGGTTTTAAGATAAGTACATCTCCAGTTGTATTACAACTTATTAGAGTGTGTCTCTAAATGGCTCATCATCAAAACGATGATTTGTAACCAATACTCCCCATACATACTAAAAATAAAATGTATTAAGACAATAAGAACTGATAATACAGATAGATTAACATTAGATACATATTAATTTATATTTGTATTATATTGTGTCTAATATAAACTGGTGAAGAAAATTCATTTATATTTTTTTAACTTGAGAACTCTAAACTACAGGCTGTTATTCCTGTTATATTTCAACCATATTTGGGGGCTATTAGCAATTGTTGCAGTAAAGTGGTTCCAAACACAAAAGAATACAGACACTCAGTATACATATCATACCGAACGGAAATAGATTGAGTTTCCATTTCTTTAAATTTCTATGGTCATTTTCACAAAATGTCGTAGGACAAGAAAATATCATACGATAAAATTTGCTCATGTTAAGATTTTATTGTCCTATGACATTTTGTGACAGTGGCCGCTGCACAGTTACAACATCACTACTCTTCAGTCCATTTTATGAAAGTCATTTTTTGAAAGGTCAAATTTTATGATGTTTTGTTGTTTTAGTTTCATATAAACTAAAGAACTACTAATATTGAGCAAATTTCCAATTGAAATCTTGGGTTTTGTGCTTTTGGCAGTCAACAACAAGTCTCTCAAACAAATAACATAAGTTAACATGGCCTTACATAAAGCATGAACAGTAGTACTGAATGACCTTACTGCTCAGAATACTATTAATCAAACAAAAGAGATTGTTTGTTTGCTTGATTATTATTAAGTCAGAATTAAATCAGTGCCAGCTATCTAAGCAAATCATCTAATTCATCTTCCTGGTGCCCTAGACAGTACAGGGGCACCGGAAGCTTCCACCAGCGGCTGGTATAACAAGCTGAGTAGCTAGCAGGTCCACCACTAGAGGCTTTTGTTTTCTTAAATATGCTCATAATCCCACTCAAATCACCTTTTCCTACTTTTTTTTAAGAACTATTTTTTTTCTTCAAAGAGCCAAAGAGTAAAAATTATGGAGTTTATCACCATTTTGGTGCGATATGCAATGTCGTCCATATTTGTTGTGAAACCTAGTGAAATATAACCACATCTAATACTATCGTATTAACAAAAAAGGCAAGTATGAAGTTAATATCTGAATTTGAGTGATGGTCATTTTGGTTTGCGAAATTAAATGAAATGCAATCCCATCGGTTTCTTAACTGGAGGAAAGTTTTCCAAGTTTGAAATATATTAAAATTATGCAAGGACTGCCATTTTGTTTTACGGAATTTGGAGAAAAAAAATCCCATTACTTGTCTTAATGGGGGGGAAGCTACTGTAAAAGTTTCAAGTTATTCAGTGAATTTGTTCTCACAATTACATGTATCATGTAGGCGTGAATATTGAAAAGTATGCAATGGGGACCACATTGCTTTGCGCAATTCGATGAAATGAAATCCTATCCTATGTCTTAGTAGTAGGAAGCTAACTTCCAGGTTTCAATTTAATCTGTGAATTTGATCTCAAAAGTATTATGTTCAGAACTCATAGGCGTGAAAATTGTAAAATGGTGCATTGGGGGTCATTTTGTTCTACGGAATTTGATGAAATTCAATCCCATCTGTTGTCTTAATAAGAGGAGACTATATTTCAAGTTAATCCGAGAATTTGTTAGGTACTGTGTTAACAACATATACAGATATGATTATTGTAAAATTATGCTATGGTGGCCATTTTGTTTTACGGAAATTGATGAAATCTAATCCTATCTCTTGTCTTACTAGAAGAGACTATATTTCAAGTTTCAAGTTAATCTGTGAATTTCTTACAGATTTATAACATACACAGTAATGAATATTGAAAAATAATGCAATGGAATCTTCAAATTTTTAAGTTAATCCATGAATTTATTCTCTACTCATGGTGTTCACAACACATACAGGCATGAATATTCTAACATGATGTAATAACGGCCATTTTCTTTTACGGAATTTGGTGAAATGTAATCCCATCCGCCGTCTTAACCAGAGGAAGCTACAAACCAAGTTTGATTGATTGATTGATTAATTGGGGTTTTACGTCGTACTCAAAGGTATTTCACTTATATGACGACATGCCAGCCCAATGGATGATGGAAACCACCCTCGACAAACACACTGGCAACAAACAAAGACAAGACGGGACAAATACAGGACAAAAACAGGACGCAATACAGACACGACAAACAAATCGGCTTCCTGTTCCCCTTTAGCTCTGAGAGCACCAGAGCAACATGAAGCTCCCTCCAACCACCCGCACAAACCAAGTTTGAAGTTTGTCCGGGGACTTATTCTTTACTTATCATGTTCACAACACACACAGGCATGAATATGCTAAAATTATGTAATAATGGCCATTTCTTTTAACAAAATTTGGTAAAT